>VDFB02297872.1:0-26345 GCA_007258455.2 Sequoia sempervirens
TTTACTTATTGCTTTTAGAATTTTGATTGTATTCTTTTATTTTAATCATTTATATATTGGTCTCCTTTCTGTTGACTTTGATGACTTGTAATTATTATTCAGTTGGCTTTGAAATAAATTCCTCATCCAAAGCTCCAATTCACACCCAGGTGGGAAGGACGCTTTCAAAGGTTGAAGAGTTGGGCTTTACACCCACCGGTTGCATTTTCTTACATATTTTATTTCTTTTTCATGTGCCTCCAAATAGGTGCACCAGATCCTTGAATGAGATTAACATGGATTTATTTAGTAGGAAAAAGAGACTAATTCTATATGATTTTGCTTTATAATTTATCCCAATGCTGATAACGATCAATCTTAGGTTTGTAAAATACATAGCATCATTAACTAATAAGTTCTTAAAAAAATGCTACGAACTTATTAATTAATGATGTGTATTTTGCAAAGCTAAGATTGATCATTATCAGCATTGGGATGAATTATAAAGCAAAATCATATCGAATTAGTCCCTTTTTCTTGCTGAATAAATCTGTGTTAATCCCCTTCAAGGATCTAGTGCACCTATTTGGAGGCACATGAAACAAGAAATCAAATATCTAAGTATATTTCATAAGTCAAATATTAGCATATGGATTTCTTTGGGAAGATTAGTGGCAACAAGATCCATATCTCCCTGTTGATACAAGATCTTTAATCATAAGGTATCAAACAATCCAGTTGATGATTCAATATCAATAACATACTAATAACATCCAAAGATTTTTTTAGCTTTAATAATAGTTGACATTAGAATTGGGCCATATGTACTTGGAGTATTCGCTACAATAGGATTTTATTAGTCTAGCCATAAAAAAATCCCTTAGATTTTCATGTATGTCTAGCAAGGCACTTGTAACTACAACATATGACAAAAAAATATTTGTTGTTATGCTTTGATGGATGTCCCTTCAGATATCTGATGCAGTGCACATTATTATAGTGCAAGCCTATTTCTCTTTTTTTTTCATTTAGCATCACCAATATTATCTAGAAGAACATTGTCCTTGTTTAAAATGATGGAAATGGTTCACATCTCTCAAAAAAAATTCTCTTGCAACAATCTTGGAGATGAATTTAAATGCAACACGTGAAAATCAAAACATACTCAAAGGTTCTTAACAACTCTAATAGTTGTACCAGGGGCCATGTTTAACAAACCAAATGCAGTTGCCAACTTTTCACTATGGTGGCAGATAAATGATTCTATTTTCTTGTATTCCACATCATTAAGTAAAAGTCTTGAATCTAGAAATAACCTATTGCCTTCATTTTCCAAGCCAATTTCTCCAAATTTGCATAGCTCTCCCATGTTTATGGATGTGATTCATCTCCTACAATTTTTAATTGATTTATCTTTCAACTGTGTTTGGACTTACTTTTGTAAACTTGCAATATACAATGCACTTTTATTCTTTTTTAATTGAGACTAATAGTAATTTTGTTGGTTGTATTGAGGCACAACTTCATTCATGGCGGACAAGGAAGACCCTATTGCTCATATAATATGGCATGTTGCATATAAAGGAGGAAATATTCTAGTTGTGTTACTGTTGACTACATTGAAGGAGAGAACTTCATAAATGGGACACGATCAACACTCTCCTTCTTGGATTCTACACGTTGCAACTTGCTCCAAGAAGATTACCCAGTTGTAGAAATTTTAAGGGATGAAAGGGGCATGCGCTTGCATTGAAGGGCTCCAAGCATGCATTTCCATCATTGCAAAAGTTTTTTGGAGAAGTTTCTTTCTTGCAAGCATTTCTATGCAATATTGTAATTCAGATTTCCAATCTTGTGATTGAAAATAAAAATTGTAATACTCTATTTCTAAGTTGTAACTAGAATACCTTTCTTTTATTAATAAAGGTCATCGATTTTTCCTTCTCAATGGTTGTCTTATTGTGTGAAATTGATTATTGACATGTGTATTTTTTTGTTTTATGTTTAAATCCTCAAATATTAGTCAATTAAAATGACTAAATATACTACTAATTGGCGTCAATTAATAATTAAATTGACTAAATATATTACCAATTGATAGAAATCAGTGAACAGTGAATAAATATGACTAAATATATGACCTACGAAATAAAAATGACTAAATATACTACCAATTGACAAAAATTAGTGAATAGTGAATAAATATGATTAAATATATGACCTGTGAAATAAAACTGACTAAATATACTACCAAATTGATCAAAATGATGATTAAAATTAATGACTAAATACACTACCAATGGACAAAAATTAGTGAATAAAAAGGACTAAATAAGTGACCAGATTGTGCAACAATCAATGACTAAATATATCAGTGAATAAAAAATGACTAAATAAGTGACTAGATTACAACAATCAATGACTAAATATAATACCAAATCGATCAATCAAAAAAACCAATAAATGATTAAAAATGGTTTAGTCATCAATCTGGTCGTGTTATAAATGACTGGCAATAAACTACTAATGGTCACATGACCAAGTTCAGTCATTTATAAGTAGCTTTTAGTAGTTTATTGTTGTTTCTATACTAGTGGATGTGCACCTAGTCTATCCTATCCTAACCCACCACCTCTCCCCTAAAATTCATGCATATCAAAATAGTTGGAGATTTTGTTGAGGATGAACTCGCAATAGAGTTTCCTCAAGAAATATTGGGGGGCCTTGTTATTGTTGCATGGAGAATGGTCAAAAACCATCCACCACCTCTTCCAAAAATCATTCCTAATCCCTTGGTGGCTGCACCAATGGATAGGAAACCTCTTGCTATTAAGGTCAAGAGTTTGATTTATATGTGGGTTAGTGAATAGTGAGCACAAGTCATATTTTATAAAAATAAAATAAAAATTAACTTGTGTGTATATGATAGTTTATCTGTACATAAAAATCTCTACACTCCTACCTCTTATCCACCCAACCACTTAATTGCTTGCTAATTGCATCTACATGTGTTAACATGGCTTGAAGTGAATTTGCAAGTGTGGTTCTTTCCAAGGTTGAACTTACAAGATCATTCAACCTCATAATTAACTCCTCAATTTTGTTTTTGTTGTTTTCAATTTCCCCCATTAAATTTTGTTGAGATCCAGAAGGATGTTCATGAGGAATTGTTCGAGGATTCTGTTACTGTGGTTGTTCATCAATATTTTGTTGGTGTGCTTGTTCATGAGGAGGAGAAGGATTTTGAGGGGGAGAATCAGGTGGAATTTCAACTCTTGATAATTAAAGAAATTAACATAAAAAACATATTAAATCTCCTTTAAGTTGCTCATTGATGTGGTAGCATTCTGGTGAAGAAATAACATCAATTCGGTGAAGGAAATGGATGAATTTGAGGTATACACAATGCAAGCGTGCCTTGGAAGGGTTTGCAGGCCATGGATGAAGAAATATGATAGTGTTAAATGATTTTGATTTTCTTTTTTGTTTCTTATAAAGATACAAAACATGCTCACATTATAGGCTCGATGTGACCGAGCCTTAGGCTTGATCGCACCAAGCCATAACAAGAGCACATTATAATGCGCTCGCGTTATGACTTTTCATTTTTTTAAAAAAAATTGGCCACTTTTTGCACCTACCCATGCATAGGAGAACACCAAATTTACATGGAAAACCCAATGAGGGAAAAACCATGGTGAGAGTTAACTCACAATATAAAGGATCACTACTAAAAAGGACTTGTAGACCAAGGCTCACTACCTTAGTACATGATACAAAGGACTTGCTAAACTAAAGCAAACACAGTTACAAGAGAAGGATATAAGGACCTGATGAGGTTCACTATCTCATAGAAGGATACAAAGATTTAGATAAAGATTACAATGCTTTTCAACATAACACTCTGCTGACTAAGATGCTATAGCACATCTGATTATATTTTTCATCTTAACAATGTAGCACTAATTTTTTTTGATATTTAAGTACATTCCACACATTTTCCCTTTTCTTAGTTGTACACAACTCCACCTTGTTGCATTCGAAATGATCTTGCATTTATACCCACTACAACACTTCAAAAAATCAATTAGGTTGACCAAGAGGAAGATAAAAAACAAATTCAACAAGTTGTCCACCAAAACATAATCTGGTCCTCTCCTAAAGATAAAAGTGACCAAAAAAACTTATTCCATTTTCCAATATGATCCAAAACAATTCACATGTTGGCACACATCATTCTAAGTCAGTATCAAGGAAATGTGTAGATGAAACATGAAGCACATAACTAGTTGTCCTAAAAACATGCTTGTAATTGAATTTACTAAATGCAATTATAACCAAGATCTAGGCCAAGGCCCAAATCTAAATTAACACATCTTCAATTATTGGTGCATACCCCCAAGAACAAGGTGCAAGCTAAAGAACAATCCCTATCAGCTAGATATCCACAAATAACCTAGAAATCCAGTCTCAAGACACAATGCAACACCAAAGAATCCAATCAACAACATACGGATCATATGGGGATGTTCCATGAACATCCAACAATGTTCACTTCCATACACTTATTTCATATTGGCATGCCACTAGCAACCACCAAATAGGAACAAAATACATCATCCAGGAAGCACGAAACTCATAACCAAAAGATATAACATTAACATATCAACTTGTAGACCACTTCAACAAATGAAATTAGAATTGAGACACTGAAAAAAATTTGAACGGAAATTCACCAAGCTGCAGGAGCAAAGACATCAATGCAGAAAAATGCATAGCATTTCTTGGACCAGTCCAAATAACCAAAAACACTACCAACCTTCTGGATTTCACAAAAATATCCTCTGTAACATAGGTGACCTAAAAATATAAGAGGGATACATTCATAGAGCACTAACTTTGAATCCAAAATCACAATACTAAATCTCCAATAGTGGAGGAATGTAGAACATTCTCATAGCCAAACTTCAATGCAACTTCCTGAACCAAAAAGACTTAAGCAACTTATGGAGTTCAAAACTTCCTTTTAGCAACACATTCTTTATCAGAAACAACATGATAGAGCATAACACATATTGTAGACCTTCAACAACATATCTCCATCATCAATATTACTTCTAATCCTAATCTTAATATATCATTATGAATCCAACTTTGCTGACAATAATAATACATAATGCTTCTTTGATTATCATCAGATAAGGCATGAAATCCAACCATGAACTTCAAAAACATCATTATTCATCAAACAAGGCATGACATCCAATCATGAATTTCAATAATTCTTCATATATATCAATGATAGCATAAATTGAATGTTATTAACAATGACAACCAATGTATCATGAACTTCAACAATACCACTAATCATCAAACAAGGTATGCCATCCAATCATGAACTTCAATAATTCTTCATATATATTAGTGATAGCATAAATTCAATGTTGTCAGTTTAGTAACAACTACTGCTAAACAACAAAGCAACTACCTTCTCCAGTGTTGACAAATAATGCCAACAATTTCTTAAACATATGTAGCAGCACCAAGTACTGATATTACAACAATCTCCTCAAGAATATGCAACATGCAAGATCATCAATGAAAACCATAACTAGACATATAAAAATCTTCATTAAGTGGTGACATTAATGACAATAATTAGTGTTGACATCAATGACAACAATTGTCAACAATCTCTCCCTTTGGAATTGATGGTAACACACACTGCTCACTCTCCCCCTTTGACATCCAAGAGAAAGGGCCACATGCATCTGTGTAAAATAACAACACCTATTCCGACTTCAAGGATGAAGGGAAAAAATATATTCTATTGAAACAGTAACATATACTCCCCCTTTGACTAGTAATACTTCTTAATATCTATGCACATCTGCACCAAACTCCCCCTTACTACCAACTCCCCTTGATTGGAAAAATACATCAATCTAGGAGAAAAGGATATGACACAATTTTTTGCCTTGGATAGATGCACCATCTATGCATCTAGTTAGAAAAAGGAGGGGCAATAAACCCTAACTTTTGTCATAGATACTCAAAATTATCCTTTGAAAGTGCCTTAGTGAAAATGTCTCCAATTTGATCCTTGGTAGGTACTGTTAGGATTTAGGTGTCATCAACCTTGTAAATCCTTTATTTTATTATTCTCCTAAAGTGTTTTGTACATTTACCCATAAGAGGTGAAACTGTTTGACCAACAGTGGTGAAAGAGACTATGTAAATGCAGTGTTACCATTACCGTTTATCCTTATGGAAAAGGACAAATTAGCTAGGCGTCCCACCTTGGAATCTTCTAAAATAAGGTTGTGGGTCAAAATAGGGTGTTGTAAGAGCATCTATGATATGCATGCAAGTTGTCATAAGATGCTATGACAGTATGACAGATTCCCTATGACAGAATATGCTATTTTTAGACCCCAGGTGCCCATGCATAAAAGATGCCTTATGACAGCTGTAAGAGCATTTGTAAGAGGCTATTTTTGGTATTTTTGACCATTTCAAGGAGGGAGGTGTGGGTTTTTCTAGGTGGTATTGCTGCCTATTGTTTGGTGAAACCATGGTGGTTTTCATCCTCACAAATCTCTATAAATTGGGGCCTTGAGCTAGTGTTATTAGAATTCAGTTTTGCAGGGTAATAGGGTGCTGCTGGATTTACAGGGAATGATAAGAGAATTCTATTGCTGCATGTAATATTGGAGATTATCAGTAATATACTTGCCTCTCTTTCGGTGGTGGAGTTTTTTCCCTTTGAGGTTTCTCCACGTAAATCTGTTGTTGCATGTGTTATGATTTTTCTATCTCTCTCTCATTCTTTCTTCGCACTAAGGCTAAGGTTAATCTACATATTTCAGATTTGCATTCACAAATTTAAGTTCATATTGCAAGCTTTCTTCACCTTGTTTTTCAACATTTGGTATCAGAGCTAACGGTTCTGTTAAGGAAGGGACGCTTTCCTTTTAGAGTGTTGAAGGTTTTTTGTTGCAGTGGGAGCTTTTGTGTTGTGGGTTTTGCAGATTTGTGAAAGATTGCATACCATGGCCTCCACCTCTCGTCTAGATATTGAGAAGTTCAATGGAACTGGTTACAAGATGTGGAAGTTGAAAGTGGAGGACCTTCTTGAGGAAAGAGATCAGTGGTTACCAGTTTCAGTTGAAAAGAAGCCATCTACTTCAACCTTGTCAGATGAAGATTGGAATAAGTTAGACAAGAAGGCTTGAGGGACTATTCGGTTGTGTCTCACAGATTCTGTCCTCCTGAATGTCTCTTCAGAAGACACAGCATACAAGCTTTGGAGGAAGATAGGTGAAATCTACCAAACTAAGAGTTTGTCTAACAAGTTGTATCTCAAAAGATGTTTGTATTCATTAAAGATGAAGGATGGTGAATCTATTGCTGAACATTTGAATCCTTTTAATTTGATTATAAGTCAGCTTGCATCTATTGATGTTAAAATAGAAGATGAGGATAAATGCATTTTATTGATTTGCTCTTTGCCAGAATCTTGGGAAAATTTAGTTATTGCTATAACAAGTGGTGGTGCAGAACCTAAGTTGGATACTATTATTCCCATACTTCTTTTAGAGGAGATGAGGAGAAAGACCATGCACAATGGCTCCCAAGATTCCTTGCATGTGCGAGGTAGGCCCAAGGAGAAAGAGCCTAAAGGGATAAGAAGAAGGATAAGTCTAAAGGGATGATCTAAGACCCTGGAAAGAAGAGTGAAGTGTTGGAACTATAGGTAAATGGGGACGTAATGAAGAAGGAATGTAGAAACAAGAAAAATTGATTCCTCCATGGAAAAGTCCTACGATAATGAAATTTGATTCGATGCTTTGATTATTTCAGCGGCTTACATTGGTATGTGGCGACTGATCATAGCTACTATCTTTGTATAGCCCATGGTATACTATACGCCCGGCCCCACAATCGCCAATAGGGGCGAGGGGCGAGAACGAGGGCCGGGTGGGGGTTGGGGCGGCCTGAGGTGGGGGTTTGGGGGTGAGAGTGGCCCCATGGCATCCCTAGCTACCGTGCTTGATGCGAAAGGGAAAAATCAATGGAAAAGAAAAGATCTAATTTTGTAGGGCAAAAATCTGGGCTTCTAAGCTTGTTAAAAGGGGGTTCCGGATGGGTGATATAGTATGGGGAAAAACGCGATTATTCGCAAGATTGTAATGGGTTTTTTCACTGGATAATAAAAGTATTGGATGGCTGCGGTTTGGTGGATGTAGCCCAGATTGGGTGAACCACGTTAAATTCTTTGTGTTATGATTTATTCTGTGTATGTTTTTAGTTTCTCACATTTATTATATAAATATGCATTTAATTGGTAGATGCATCATCCTCTAGCCTAACATAGCTAACATGGTTTGTAATGATGCTTGGCTTATTGATTCAGGTGCTTCCTTCCATATGACTCCTCATAAGGAGTGGTTTTCTACATACAAAGAATATGATGGAGGAGAGGTCTTCATGGGTGATAATAGCTCACAAAAGGTTATTGGTAAAGGAACGGTAAAGTTGTGTTTCAGTGATGGGAGGGTTAAAACCCTTGATGATGTTTTACATATTCCAGGACTTACAAAAAGTTTAATTTCAGTTTCAAAGTTGAATGATTCTAGGATGCATGTGACATTTGACAAGTCTGGTTGCAGGATGGTAAGGGGAAGTTTGGTGGTTTCTAAAGGATCTCGGATAGGGAATTTATTTACACTACATGCCTCTACTTTTTGTAACTCCTCTTTTGTAACTAGCACTGAAAATGCATGTATGTTATTAACCATAGATTGAGTCACATTGGTGAAAAGATCTTAGGACCCATTGCTTGATACAAAAACTAGTGAGCCGGTATTTTTGGATTGATACATTTATTAAAATGATTTATGTAGAGGATTGTGTGTTTTGAAGTAAGCAAAAGGGAGTCATCATTTCCTAAAAGATCTATAAAGCTAATGGAAACAGTAGAACTTATTCATTGAATAATGTGTGAAGTCCAGTCTGATTCTTTAGGTAGATCTAGTTATTATGTTTCCTTCATTGATGATTACTCAAGATATACTTGGATTTATTTTATGCATACAAAATCGAGTTTTCACCAAATTAAAATTTAGAGTGGTTGAAAACAAGCCAGTTATAAGATAAAAGTATTGAGATATGAAAATGGGGTGGAAAATATTTTTCTAAAGGAATTTGATGAGTTTTGCAAACATGCAGGAATTGTTAGGCAAAAGACTACACCTTACACACCCCAACAAAATGGGGTAGTAGAAAGAATGAACCGTACATTAATGGAAAGAGCTAGGAGCATGTTAAGTAGTGCTAAGTTAGACAAATGCTTTTGGGCAGAAGCTGTTGGTACTGCTTGTTATTTAATTAATAGATCTCCTTGTAAATCTCTTGTTGATAAAACTCCTTATGAAATGTGGTTGGGTAAAAAGCCTTCAGTTTCACATTTAAGGGTCTTTGGTTGTGAGGCTTTTGTTCATGTGCCTCAAGAGAAGTGGTCTAAATTGGATCCCAAATCTCAGAAATGCATCTTTGTAGGTTATGGTGAAAATGTTAAAGGTTATAAACTTTGGAATCCACTAACACGAAAGATTATATTTTCTAGAGATGTTATTTTTAGGGAATTTAGAGCTAACTCTGAAGATGTGCAACCAAAGGAAAAGTCAAAGACAATGCATTTTGAAACTAAGCAAGAAGTTTGCACATGTGGAAGAGATGGACAGAGATGGAAAGAAGATAGTTCTAATGAATCGTTGTAACTTAGGAAGAAGTTGAAAACAATGAGGGATGAACATGAGGAGGAACCTCTTACTCCACCTTTGAGAAGATCCACAAGACAAGCGAAATCCGGTTGTAGTGCCAGCCCACCTAATTTTTCATTTGTAAATTTGCTGTTATGTCTTGATGATGAACCTAGATCTTCCGGAGGCTCTCTCTTGAGAGATGTCGTCTTGGATCACGACTTATGCATGATGAGATGATGTCATTGAAAAGCTGTGACACAGGATCTTATTAGTTTCCAAAAGGAAGAAAGGCCATTGGTGCAAGTGGATATATAAAAGAGTTTAGTGCAGTGAGAAAGTTGGAGCGATCTGAGAATGATTAGTGGCCAAGGGCTACTCCTAGAGAGAGGGAGTTGATTTTGGTGAAATATTCTCTCCTGTTCCTAAGTTAACCTCTATTAGATTCATTTTATCCATTGCTACTGCTTATGATTTAGAAATAGAATAAATGGATGTTAAAACTGCTTTCTTGCATGGGGATCTAGAGGAAGAAATTTATATGCAACAGCCTGACGGTTTTGTTGTGAAAGGAAAAGAACACTTGGTTTGCAGGTTAAAAAGGTCTCTATATGGTTTGAAACAGTAACCTAGAATGTGGTACCAAAAGTTTAATGCATTTGCATTAAATATGGGTTTTGTTAGAAGTGATGAGGATCACTGTGTTTACTTTAAAGTTATTGATGATCAGATATTGATTATTGTCTTATATGTGGATGATATGTTGTTCATTGGTAACAATAAGGCAATGATTAGGGAACTTAAAACTCAAATTTCTGGCACATTTGATATGAAAGATTTAGGGGCTGCTAAATATATTCTTGGGATGAAAATCATTAGGGATCGGATTCACAGAAAGCTTTTGTTAAGTCAGAGCAAGTATGTTAACACTATTTTGCAAAGGTTTAATATGCAGGACTGTAAACCAGTAAATATTCCATTTCCTATTGGTACTAAGTTGAGTTTAGACATGTGTCCTAAATGGGATGATGATATTGATGAAATGTCTAAAGTTCCTTATGCTAGTGTTGTCGGTAGTTTAATGTATGCAATGGTTTGTACTAGACCAGATATAGCCCAAGCAGTGGGAGTTCTAAGCAGGTTTATGTCTAACCCTGGTAAAGAACATTAGACTTTTGTTAAAAGGGTATTTAGATATTTGCAAGGCACTTCTGATTACTGTTTGGTTTATCATGGTACTGACAATGTTGATAAGTCATTAGACATATAGGGTTTTGTTGATGCAGAATGGGTAGGTGACTTGGATAGTCGAAGGTCCACTAGTGGCTATGTGTTTACTTTGTTTGGAGGAGCAGTGAGTTGGATGAGTAAAAGACAACCTACAGTTGCTTTGTCTACCACTGAAGCAGATTATATGGCTGCTACACATGCCTCTAAGGAGGTAGTTTGGTTACAGAGACTTGGTAATGGTATTGGTTTTGATTGCAGGATAGTGAGGATCGGATGTGATAGTCAGAGTGCCATATGTTTGACTAAAAATCCTATGTATCATGCTTGTACTAAGCATGTTGATGTTCAGTATCACTTTGTGCGAGAAATGGTTGAGAATGGAAAAGTCTTAATTGAAAAATTTGACACTTTGGATAATGTTGCAGATTCTCTTACGAAGCTAGTTACCACAGAAAAGTTCTCTTGGTGCAGAAAGGCCATGGGCCTTGATCACTGTACTTAATTCTATGTAATTGTATCTCTATGGGTGTAATTTACAATGTATGATGTCAAGTAGGAGAATGTTAGGATTTAGGTGTCATCAACCTTGTAAATCCTTTATTTTATTATTCTCCTAAGGGTATGTGCAGGATCATCATGAAAAAAGCCCTTGAAGTGGCAAAAATTAGAAAAATCAGAGTTAGGCAACTTGATGTAAAATTTGAATAAGTTATCTATATTATTTCAAAATATGTAAGAATAGAATCGTAGAAAATTGAATGTAGTTTCTAAACTACTAGGTTTGTTTAAAAATAAAAAAATCTATTTGGTGAAAATTTGAAATTTCAATGCGGGTACTTAAATTTTAGGAAAAATAAGGAAGCGGTGTGTCATGACCACCCTAACTACAATAAAATGATAATATTATTTTTTATAATATTCTAGATATAAGTAGAGGACTCATGCCCGACGATGCATATTTTTAATAATTTTTTTCCAAGTAAATAATTAATTATGAATTTTATTACAACTTTTTAAAAATATAAAAACTTCGTATGTCTGACCACCTTAACTTGAGTAAAACTTCATGAAATTCAATTTTTCTTTTTTTAATCCTATAGTATCTGAAGCATAGAATGTGATGCATGTTTGGATTCAAAAAATGTGATATTGTTTGAAAGCTATAGATGTTTTTCAATCAATCTATCAATCAAGACTTTAGTCATAATTTGAATAGAAAATGAATAGTAATTACTTATTAAATTCAAAGTAAACCGCATAATTTATATATTGGTGAGAAGCTGAAAATCTCCTTTAAAACCCTTTACCCGTTTCATCAATTTTGGGTAAAAAGCATAGTTGTCGACCATACCCATCATATTGCCACTTTTTGGCCCATCATGATCCTGCACATACCCCTAAAGTGTTTTGTACATTTACCCATAAGAGGTGAAACTGTTTGACCAACAGTGGTGAAAGAGACTATGTAAATGCAGTGTTACCATTACCATTTATCCTTATGGAAAAGGACAAATTAGCTAGGCATCCCACCTTGGAATCTTCTAAAATAAGGTTGTTGGGTCAAAATAGGATGTTGTAAGAGCATCTATGACATGCATGCAAGTTGTCATAAGATGCTATGACAGTATGACAGATTCCCTATGATAGAATATGCTATTTTTAGACCCCAGGCGCCCATGCATAAAAGATGCCTTATGACAGCTGTAAGAGCATCTGTAAGAGGCTATTTTTGGTATTTTTGACCATTTCAAGGAGGGAGGCATGGGTTTTTCTAGGTGGTATTGCTGCCTATTGTTTGGTGAAACCATGGTGGTTTTCATCCTCACAAATCTCTATAAATTGGGGCCTTGAGCTAGTGTTATAAGAATTCAGTTTTGCAGGGTAACAGGGTGCTACCGGATTTTACAGGAATTGATAAGAGAAGTCTATTGCTACATGTAATATTGGAGATTATCAGTAATATACTTGCCTCTCTTTCGGTGGTGGAGTTTTTTCCCTTCGGGGTTTCTCCACGTAAATCTGTTGTTGCATGTGTTATGATTTTTTCTATCTCTCTCTCATTCTTTCTTCACACTAAGGCTAAGGTTAATCTACATATTTCAGATTTGCATTCACACATTTAAGTTCATATTGCAAGCTTTCTTCACCTTGTTTTTCAACACCTGGTACATGCTCCATTTTGACTTCATGCTCTACAAATTTTTCCCTTAGAAAATGATACCGGATAGAAATGTGTTTGGTCCTTGAATGCATTACCAAATTCTTAGAAATATTAATTGTACTTGTATTTTTGTCACACAATATAGGAATGGGTTCATCATAAACCACTTTTACATCCTTCAAGGTCTACTTCATCCAAAGCACCCAAGTGTAGTGCAAGATGTTGCAACAATGTATTCATCCTCTACAATGGATAAAGATATTGAATCCTACTTTTTACTGAACCATGAGATCAATCTGTCTCCCAAAAGGAATGCACTTCCACTTGTACTTCTCTAGTCATCCACACAACTTGCCCAATTTGCATCACTATAGGAACCAAGAGAAAAGTTATCCTCTTTGTACCATAGGCCATAATCTAGAGTTCCTTTCAAATAGTTGAACATTCTTTTCACATCCTTTTATAGGATTATCTTGGCAACCAAACATCAATATTGAAGCACGCTAGGACATGTAGAATGTCCACATAGGCTCATATAGCTGAACTTGTATATACAACAACCAACACAAGTACCTAACATATATTTTACAAAGAAGATAGGCATCTAGAACCATCTGTAACATGTTGTCCTTTGAGACAGTTCTTGCGGACCCATAAAACATTTGATACAACAAAGTAGCATGTATTTAACATAGATGAACATGTCCAAAAAACTGTATGGACAAGACATTATTTCCTACAGAGTATTCCAACAGGTCTTCATCATCATTTTACTCTACTAAAGTAGAAACACTCTATTACAAACAACTATTACATTAGGTGTAAAGAATTGAGAACTTGGATATGTAACACCTTCATATCTTGACAACCTTATCTTCTAGACCACAAATAAAACCTTTTTCTGT
Source organism: Sequoia sempervirens (assembly GCA_007258455.2). Lineage (NCBI taxonomy): Eukaryota > Viridiplantae > Streptophyta > Pinopsida > Cupressales > Cupressaceae > Sequoia > Sequoia sempervirens. The sequence continues at coordinate 14,040 of VDFB02297872.1, forward strand.
GGAGAGGTGGAAACCAAAATACCATGACTCTTTCAAAGAGTATGCATTGTGAATGTTTTGGAAAACTTCTAAACCTCACCTTTCTGATGTTTTATCTTTATGTGCGGTACATAAAATGAATTATATCAATTAGGATAACTGTATCGATCTCCACACACCTTCTACTTCCACCAAAATCTTCACCAAAGGTTTATCTATGCACATTAGATCTGCACATTGACTAATATAAAAAAAACCTTCTTTCATGTTGAAGACCTCAACACCTTTTCCTTTTTAGGGGGATAAAAGGTTTTTCAAGTGAAATCTTCCCCTTGAGATAATCTCTATCTTAGTTTATCTTAGAATCTTGTGTAGAGTGCACAAGTGTAGAATCATCCTTTCGCTCACGGTCTTCCTTCTAGATATTTTCATTTCCCTTTTTCTAATTATGGGGTTCATTCTTTTTTTGAATTGGTGGCTTAGCAAAACCACTTCTACAATATTTTTCCTTATGTCCCATATTATTACATTTTTAGAATAGAATGTTATGTTTTGGAACAAGTTTGTTCCTCTTTACCTTATTTTTGCACCAATCAACCTTGTTACCATAGTTGTTACAAGCATAGAAATATCCATGAAATAAGATAGTATTTTTCCTTTGAGGCATAAAATATATTCTACCAATGTTATCATTCCTTTGTCTAAATCTATATTCAACAACATTATGCCCAAATTTATTGCAAGAAAAATAGTGACCTTGAAAAGATTGATTAAACCTGGTAGGAGCATGTTGTCTTATAGATGGATGAATTTTAGGCCTGTTTTGCTTCCGGTTAGGATTGGATCCACCTTCTTTCTTTCTACTTTGAATATTCTTTGAATCTCTGGATCCATTCTTCTTAGAGTCTTCAGTGCAAGATTCTCCTCCTTTGTCTCAAACTTTTCATTTGATTTGGAGCTATTAGGATCATAATTTTCTTCTTTGACAATTTGTTCTTTTGTCTTTTCTAATTCATATTTTAGAGTGACCATCTCATAGATTCAAGTTTTAAGCATTCAATAGCTTCGTTATTGGGCTTGGAATTCAAGAAATCTTCAATCCTCTTGCCTTCTTCAACCTTTACTTTTATATCAGAGATCATACCTTCTGATCTTTTTAATTTGATTTCACATTATTTACCTTCTTCTACTTTGGATTTCAACTTGTGAGTTCCTATTATCTTTCAAGAAAGCTTTCATATTTTTGATTTAGTACCCTTGCTTCATTCAGGTCTTTTAGAGCGGAATGAAGTTTTTCTTCAAAACATATTTCCCAATCATCTAAATTGAAGTCCTAGCCTTTAGGTTCCATTGATTTGGGATTCATATTAGAAGAGAACATGTCTTCATTACTCAAGGAGTTATACTCCTTAAATTTCTCAATATTACACTTTCTATTAGCAATATTAAATACCATAAAGATGGTTTCATCATTTGATTCATTGTCCTCATCTTTAGTGGAATGTCTTCTTTTCTTGGAATAAATACCCTTTTAACCTTATTGCTCATGTTACTATCATCTGATTCTTTATAAGGACATTTAGATGCAAAACGAATAATTCTTCCACAATTGAAGTATTTGAATGGTAACTTACCTTTGTATTTTCTAGTTCCCTTTTTCAATCTTCTCACAAAGTTTTCTTCCACTTCATCAAGGTCATCATTTTGATTAGCAGCTTCATCTTCAATGTTTTTGTTAACTTTGAATGCAACTTCCCTTTTTGGAACATCTTTATCAAATTCTCTCATCTCAAAGGCAGTAAGAGCACCAAACATTTCATCAATTTAGTATTGATCCATGTTCTTAGATTATTCAATGGTGGAAACTTTATGACTATAAGATTTTGGGAGGGATCTCAAAAATTTCTTTACAATCTCATTTTTTTACTTCTCCACCAAGACCAATGATGCCAAAAAAAACTTCATGTACCTAGAGCATATAATTTACAATACATCTCCATCCTCAGTTATCCTTAGAGTCTTAAATCTACTTCTGAAGATATGTATCTTGGCTTGTTTTACTTTTGTATCACCTTCATATATGCTACTAAGCTTTTCCCAAACAACCTTAGTAGAGCTACAACTCATCACCTTTAAAATTTCTGAATCAACTGGTCCACACAAGAGATAACTCTTAGCTTTAGCATTGCATTCATACAACTTAATTTTTGTTTCATCTATAGGAGGAGTAGCAGGAGCAGTGTAACCATATTTGACTAATTTCCAAACACCAAACCCTAGAAAGTTTAGGTGTCCTTCCATTCTCAATTTCTAGAAAGCATAATTAGTCCCATCAAACCTAGGACCCTTGTATGAGCCATCCCAAATCTTTGCCTCAAGTGGTCAAGCTATCTTTAGAGGAACTTGAATCTGATTCCAATTGTTGAACAAACCTAGAGACTAAGAGGTGGGGTGAATTAGTATCATCAAAAGCTCAATTTTCCTTCTAGAACTTAAATATTTTAGCACAATACAATCTTCTTTATTAAACCAAAACCTTTTTAAAAAATAGTAATAGAGAAGGATATAGTAGTTTGAATCTTCAACAAATTTAGCAAAACTTAGCAATGAAATATATAACAATTCTACTTCTAACTAGATTAGTAGCAAAGAAAGATGAAGAAAAGAACACACATGCATAGGAGAACACCAGATTTACTTGGAAAACCCAATGAGAGAAAAACCACGGTGAGAGTTAACTCATAATATAAAAGGCTCATTGCAAAAAAAGACTTGTAGACCAAGGCTCACTGTACCTCAATGCAAGATATAAAGGACTTGTTGAAATGAAGAAAAAAAACTTCAAGAGAAAGGTACAAGGACTTGATGAGATTCACTATCTCAGAGTAGGATACAAGGATATAGATAAAGATTACAATGCTTGTCAACATTACACTCTGTTGATTAAGGCATTATAGCACATCTGATTCTATCTTTTCTCTTCACTATGTAGCACTAACTTTGTTGGATATTCAATACCTTACACACATTTTCCTTTTTCACACTTGTACACAACTCCACCTTTTTGCATCCAAAATGATATTGCATTTATATCCACCGCAACACTTTGAAACTTTAATTAGGTCGACTAGTAAGAAGATAAAAAATGAATTCAACAAGTTGACTGCAAAAACATAATGTTGTTCTATCTTGAATATAGAAATGACAAAAAAAAACTTATTTCATCTTCCAATATGATCCAAAACAATTCACATGCTGGCACACATCATTCTAAGTCAACATCAAGGAAATGTGTAGATAAAACATGAAGTACATATCCAGTCAGCCAAAAAACATGCTTCTAGTTGAATTTCTCAATTTGATTATAACCAGGATAGGTTAGTACCTAAATATAGCTTAACACATCTTCAATTGCTTCCACACACCCCTAAGTACATGACACAAGAAAAAGAATAAGCCCTATTGGCTAGATATCCTAGAAAGAAAAATCAAGACACAATACAACACTAAAGCAGCCAATCAACAACATGATGCAGATCACATGGGGATGTTCCATGAACATACAACAACACTTCCATACACTCCCTTCATACTTTCATGCCACTAACAACTACCACAAACCAAACATGAACAAGATAAATCAATTAAGAAGCACAAAACTCATAACCAAAATACATAAAATTAACAAATTAACTTGTGAACCACTTCAACACATAAAATTAGAATTGAGACATTGCACAGATGTTGAGAGCACATTCACCAAGCCATGGTAGCAGAGACATCAATGTGGAGAAATGAGAAGCATTTCTTAGACCAGTCCAAACAACCAACAAAACTGCCAACCTTCTTCTTTTCATAGAAATATCCTCGACAACGTAGGTGACCTGAAAAGGTAGGAGTACATTGTCAAACTAGATTTGAATCCTAGAATGTAAGACTAAATATCCAATAGTAGAGGAATGCAGAGCATTCTCCCAAAATAAACTTCTATGTAGCTTCCTGAACTAAAAACACTTAAGCAACTTACAAAGGTTATAACTTCCTTTCAACAACACATGCTTTATCATAAACAACATGAGAGAGCATAAGACATATCATAGACCATCAACACCATCTCTCCATCATCATCAATACTTATAACCCTCATTTTAATATATCATTATGAAACCAACTTTGTTGATAGAAAAAATGCATAATGCTTCTTTGATTATCATCAAATAAGGCATGACATCAAACCATGAACTTCAACAACACCACTATTCATCAAATAAGGAATGGCATCCAATCATGAACTTCAATAATTCTTCATATATATCAGTGATAGCATAAATTTAATATTGTCAACGATGACAACCAATGCATCATGAACTTCAACAATACCACTATTCATCAAACAAGGCATGGCATCCAATCATGAACTTCAACAATTCTTCATCTATATCAGTGATAGCATAAATTGAATGTTGTCAACAGTAACAACTAATGCTAAATAATAAAGAAACTATTTTCTCTAGTGTTGACAACAAATGCCAACAATCTCCTAAGCATATGCAGTAGCACAAAGTATTGATATTATAGTTACAATCTCCTCAAGCATATGCAACAAGTAAGCTCATCAATGACAACCAAAATCAAACATATACTAATCTTCATCAAGTGGTGACATCAATGATAACCAACAATTAGTGTTGACATCAATGATGACAACTACCAACAATATAAACTAATAGATTTTTTTTTTGAATCAAGAACTAGTAATATTTCTAGCTAAAGGCTAATGCAACTAGATTTCAGGTCTAAAGTAGCATTGAAATCAACAAATTATCAACCATTATTAGGATTTCAAGCTAATTGAGTGAGACCAAATTTAATATATTTCATAAACATTAAAAAATTTGATTACCCATTATGAGAAAATGAGTCGCTATAATTTTATAATTGATAGATCTCAATATTTCAATATTAAGTTATATAGGCCATATTCATGGTTGAATAGAAGATTGAAATTCCATAAGTTAAGAATGTGTTACAAAACATTAAAGAGAGCACATATAGTTGTTTTCATAAACACAATAAAATGGATGGTAAAATTTCATAATATTCCTATTACTAGAGATTAACCTTTTATAAATAGTAAAATAAACACACAAATAAGAAGAAAAAAAGATGACAAGCTCAAGAATTAATAATATTTTCGAGTAAGGGATCATGAAACATCTTTTCAACTTTTCAATGTAGTATCCATTTGTACAATTCTCATGATAATGGAAAATCAATTCAACTTACAATATATTTTAGAAACATAGATCTACTTGTGATAACCCATAGTGGATTTATAGACATCGAACACTAAAAAGTTTATAATTTTATACCCTATTCGATAATAAAGAATGTTTCCATCACAAATACTTAATAATAAGTATTAATAATAGACCAAACAATACACAACACACAAACAAATCAAACTACAAGAAAATAGATGAGGTGGGTTTGAGGTATGAGGACTCACCTTCCCTTTCTAGCTAGATGAATGACTAAATTGAAGACAACCATTCTCATAGCAATCTCTATAGGCATACCTCATCAAAATTATTACATCAAAATCAAGAAAATGGTTCAAGCAAGAGCTAATGATGTGCATTGCAACCCTCTTTGTCACCCATTGCTTTTATTGCTTGAGAAGGATTATCCAAACCCATGTACAAGTAAGCAATGAAAAAACCACCACTAACGTGAGCAAGTTCTAATCCAAAATGCAATGTGTTTTAGGAAAGAAAACAATTGTTGCTAACCCTTAGCATAATGTTTACTGCAATGTACTACATTATTGAATGTGTTATCATTTCAAATATCTTCTCCATATGATACATGTAAGGATGGAGGATTCAAGGATAAGTATTATCACATGTCAGTTTCATAGCTCATGAACCCTGTAGAGGCTTCTTCTTACTACATTATCGAAAGAAAGAGATTGGCGCATAAAAATCATAAAAGGGTTTTACAACTCAACCTAAATGTTCTTCATATATCAAGAGAAGAGAGACTCATTTTAATTTTTTGTGTTTTGATGGTTTTTTATGTTTTTGAAATATAGAAATATTTTTTAAGTGCATGAATGTTAGCTTCACCAAATTGTAGTGTATGAAAAATGAAATCTATGGAAAGTATACTAAAATTTCAAGGTCAATTCTCCACACATACATTTAGATGAATCAACAATCTTGAGAATTGTGTAGATTATCCTTTTATAATTTTTAAAAAAGAAATTACAATATAAACTAGTCTATTACAAGGATAAATAGAAAACTATTACAAACTAGTGATTTAAATAAATATCTGCATTGAAGTGATTATAATGAGATTTCAATGGAAGTGGAAAACATAGGTTTTAAGGATGATTCAAATTTTTGTAAGGAGTTTTGACCTCAGACACTAGCACCTATCATAGACGTCTTTGTGACATGTTATCATCTAGTACAATGACAATGTCAAAAATACATATCGCACATAATAAAGTACTAAACACACAACTACAAAAATATTGAGTTTAAATAGAACAATAAATACTTAAATACAAATATGATAATGCTAATAAATGAAAAGAAGTATTTAAAAAATATATAACCAGATTTTTAGTTCTCCTTCTTTAGTAGGAAAATCTTCCACACACACACAAGACAATAATATGTTTTTGTTTGGCTATTTTGGAGCTTGTCTTAGTCAAAACCTCATTTTGTTATTTCTACCTCCACTGTAGCCAATATTTTTGATATATATGCCAAAAGAGTATGTAAAAGATGCAATATAAATTTCTATTTTAAAGATATGACTATATTAAAATAAGATATAAACACCCAATGCATTCAAATGTTAATATGAAAAGAAATACAAAATGATAATAAAGAACAAAATCACCTTGAAGCTTCAAAGAACCCTTAAAAGTTACTTGTTGCTTCAAGAGTGCTATCGAGAATGAGAAGTGATACCATGTAATAAGAACAACTTGTTGTGCTTTCAATGGTGAGTGATTGTATTTTTTTATTCATAGAGTTTTCTCCAAAATAGTTTATGTGAGAGTGAGAGAGATATTATGAAAATACGACATAATGAAAAATCCTATTGAAAGCCATGATGCAAAACAAGTTGGTTTGATTTTTATTCAATAAGATTGCATGTAGGACCATTACATATGAAAAATTTATGGGAATGTAACACTTTAATGACCACTAGAATGATGAATTTTTGTAGGAAACTAGTGCACCACTTAGATGTCCTTATGAAATGCTCCCATTAGGAAAAAATTGGATATAAAAGACTAGGAACAACATGAAATTAACACAAATTCCTAATTCAAGAGTTAATATTTTGAAATTAAACTATTTTTATTAAAATGATATTAAAGATAAGGTGTTGTGTAGTGTAAAATTGTAAAAGTATGCAATTTATGACACTATAGACCTACTTGGAATTTTTTTCTTGAATCATTCAAACACATGTTCTACATTTTCTATAGAAAATGATGATTGAAAAAGGATTGTATCTCTTACAAAACCTTGTCGTCTCAGGTTCTTGGAAAAAATTATCCTTGATAACTTTACGGTAGAAAAGATTACACAACTTTGGTCAATTGCTAGAATAAAAATTATCCATTTTTAAAAATATAAGAACTAGTTATTTTCAACAATAGGCATCAAGAAATAATTTTATGACACAATTACAAGGTAACTTATTATCAAATACTTTTATGTAAATTATAATGAAGTGCAATAAAGTACCTATGAAGATGGAGAAATTTTAGAAGTTAGTGGATTTTGAGATAACACCTTGTGTGGAATCAACAAGATGTAGTTTAAATAATATTTAGTTAGGCCTTACAATGGTCCTTAATAAATCACTAATACTAGTTATTCCAATAGTAGGTCCTACTCTAGTTATTCCAATAGTAGGTCCTACTCTTTTTATTGTTACTCTAAGCCACTCTAGATGTAATCCCTCCTCTTATAGGCCTCACAAATACAAGATAGAAACCAAATGATGAGGTATATAAACTAATAATAATTTTTTTTAATCAAGAACTAGTAATATTTTTGGCTAAAGGCTAATGCACCTAGATTTTAGGTCTAAAGTAGCATTGAAATCAACAAATTGTCAATCATTATTAGAATTTCAAGCTAATTGAGTGAGTCCAAATTTAATATATTTCATAAACATTCAAAATTTTGATTATCCATTATGAAAAAATGAGTCGCTATAATTTTATAATTGATAGATCTTAATATTTCAATATTTAGTTTTGATAGGCCATATTCATGGTTGAATAGAAGATTGAAATTCAATAAATTAAGAATGTGTTACAAAACATTAAAGAGAGCACATATAGTTGTCTTCATAAACACAATAAAATGGATGGTAAAATTTCATAATATTCCTATTATTAGAGACTACCCTTTTATAAGTAGTAAAATAAATACACAAATAAAAAGAAAAAAAGATGACAAACTCAAGAGTTAGTAATGTTTTTGAGTAAGGGATAATGAAACATCTTTTCAACTTTTTAATGTAATAGCCATTTTTACAATTTTCATGATAATGGACAATCAATTCGACCTTACAATATATTTTAGAGACATACATACTTATGATAACCCATAAATAATTTATAGACATCAAACACTAAAATGTTGATAATTTTATACCTATTCGAGAATAACATAATGTTTCCATCACAAATAGTTAATAATAAGTATTAATAAGAGACCAAACAATACACAACACAAACAAATCAAACTACAAGAGAATAGACGAGGTGGGTTTGAGGTATGAGGACTCACCTTCCCTTTCCAGCTAGATGAATGACTAAATTGAAGACAACCATTCTCCTAGCATTCTCTATAGGCATTCTCTATAGTCAAGTTTTCCTCTATGATGCTACATAATAGATGATAGAAAGCTTTATTGATTAAATGGAAAAATTTATGTGATTAAATGGAAAACTTTAATGTAGTCAATTTTTCACATCTCAAACATACACAAATTTGAAATATATGAAAAATGACTCATAAATAATTTTTAATTTTATTTTTTATTGAATAAAATAAAAAAATCACGAATAAAAAGATGAGAGAAAGAGACTATGAGTAGAACTATATATTATAAAAACAAGAAGATTAGACAAACTAGATAATATTAAAAAAACTTGAAAAATCAACTAAAAATTTACAATACAAAATGAAAGTAACTTTTATCAAGCAAGTAATGGGTACTGGCCTTTCGAGTTTTATCATAATCAAAACTTTTATCAAGCAAGTGCAACTTTAAGGCTTTACTTTAACATCTTTTTACGGATGACTTTTTTGTTTTCACAGCTCCAAATTTTATGCAAAAAAAACTCAAAGAACATCGTTCAACTTCAACAAATAGAAAATCTAGATTTACAATTTCTATCTGATAGCAAGCTTAGCCAAAGTAAAATTGTAAATATATCATTACAACCTTCTTATGACGGTGTTGTACTTATGATTCGAAAGATTTTGTTTCCTTCATGATAGCTCCCACTCTTTGTAATCTTCTTTGATTCAATATTAAAAAAATAAAAATGAAAGTCTCAATAAAAAGACAATAATAAAAAAAATACTATCTGAAAATTTTCTTTAGTAAGAAGAATTCAGAAGAGTATTCACATTAATTACTGTCATTTTCAACATTGAATATTTCCTGTACCATTTTCAACATTAAATATTCACTATCATCATTGCTTACATTGAGTTTCATGTACAAGTTCTTGGTTTACATTATACTTCATTTAATTTCTATCCAAGAAACCACCTTTAACCTCATGAGAGTAAAAATTATTCCAACTTAAAAGAGTATTCACATTCATTATTACTGTCATTTTCAACATTGAATATTTCCTTGTACCATTTTCAACATTAAATATTCACTATCATCATTGTTTACATTGAGTTTCATGTACACGTTCTTGATTTACATTATACTTCCTTTAATTTCTACTTTAGCCTCATGAGAGTAGAGATTATTCCAACTTAGAAGAATATTCACGTTCATTACTGTCATTTTCAACATTGAATATTTCCTTGTACCATTTTCAACATTAAATATTCACTATCATCATTGTTTACATTGAGTTTCCTGCACACATTCTTGATTTACATTATACTTCATTTAATTTCTATCCAAAAAACCACCTTTAGCCTCATGTACTTAAATATTATTCAAACTCAGACGAATATTCACATTCATTACTGTCATTTTCAGCATTGAATATTTTCTTGTACCATTTTCAACATTAAATATTTACTATCATCATTATTTACATTTTCCTGCACGCGTTGTTTACATTATACTTCATTTAATTTCTATCAAGAAACTACCTTTTAGCCTCATGAACATAAGATTTTTTGCTTGCAATCAAATTAAAAAATAATGTTGAATCAAATAATTAGAACAAATGAAAACTACAGATACCACTCGTTTCTGCACATCTTTCAAATCTTAGCATGTTTCCGTCCTCAAGACAACTCACAACTCCACTGAAATTAATGTACGAATGTATTCTAAGTTCTTAATACTCATTATTGAACTGTACCGCACTAGGCAGGAGTAACAGCTTTAAAATTCGGTACACTCTAAACCAGCAACTTCTGAACAATGACAACATCAAATATTCAATGTAGAAAATTACGACAGAATATATTTAATGTAGAGAATGACGACAGTAAATGTGGATACTTTTCTGAGTTGGTCCGACCACTCAAAAAACGACTCGTTTCTGCCCAGCTTTCAAATCTCTGCATGCTTGGAAATTTCCTTCCCAAAACAATTATAACCCCACCAAAATTAATGTACGACTGTATTTTAAGTTCTTAATACTCTCTATTTTTTTGGCACCCCAATAGGCAGGAGCAATAGCTTTAAATGATTAGAACAGAATAGGTTAGAACAATTTTTATGTTCATGAGGCTAAAAGGTAGTTTCTTGGATAGAAATTAAATGAAGTATAATGTAAACAACATAAAGAAATGTAATAGCGATGATAGTAAAATTGTTAATGTTGAAAATATGGGTAAGAAAATATTCAATGCTTTGAAAATGACAGTAATGAATGAATATTCATCTGAGTTTGAATAATATGAATCCAAAAATAACGCTGAACTATAATATGGATTGTGGAAATTTGATATCATTAAATTTGATTGTCAAAGTCTATTTCATTTACAAGTTATTGATTCTTTCATCTTACTTACTGTTTGTCTTTTTATTCTTTGTAAATACATTTCCTCAATACAAAAAAATACTGCTTGTCTCAAAAATCAAATTTATTTAAGTACGGTTGATTGTTCACTTTACCAACTAAATGTCTGAATAATATGAACATTTATAGTATTTAAACATCGTACCATACAAGAACATAATATTATGGCTGATCTTAACATCCGAGAAGAAATGATTGTGTTGTCTCTTTCTGTTCTTTAGTAGCTGCTTTGTATTTATTGATAGTTAGATTTAAGTTTATCTTTGAGCTATTTGTTGGTAGTTCTTATTCTTTATAATTTGTTTTGTTCGATCTATTAAAAAAAACATAATATTATGTGTGATATAGGCCTCATGTAGATACTAGAAGTTATAATAATATGGATGGGGAAAAAATAGATCCACTTTAATATGAAGGAAAAAATCCAACAAGTTTTTACTAAAAGTAATGAAAGACCTTACAATTCTCTCTCAAGATGTAAGATTAAATAAAAATATTATTATTTATATAATTAAAACATTAAGAATATGGAGACTCTTTTCGAAAAAATTAAGGTTTCAAACAATTAAGTATAAATTAATTTAGATTAAATTAGTTGTTAAAGTAAAGTTGATGAGATTAACTATTATTAGATAGTAATTAAAATAACACTGTACAAATAATAATTAATGATGAGAGAGACTACTAAGATTTATGTCTAAAGAATGTGTTCAAATTGATGGAAGACAATGGGATCTATACATCTCAAAATCTAGAGATGTCCTAGATAGTTGTGTGTGGATCAAAATCAAAATATTCTTTTTTCTTTGTGCTTAGCCAAATTTATTGTTCTAGATCTAGTTTGCACCTAGAAACTCACTTTATATCTATAAACTTAATCTTTGATGATCTTTGAATTCTCCATTATGGATTCTTAGAAAAATAAATGCTAGGCAATACTTACCTATGCCATACTCTTAAGTTTTTATGTGGATTCTAGAATGATTTCTAGGTGATTCACATGTGCTAGAATGAGTGTTACTAATATGATTGCTTTCTTGATTAATTTTTAATGC
>VDFB02297873.1:0-14878 GCA_007258455.2 Sequoia sempervirens
TTACATATTGTTTTCACCTAAGTTTTAACCCAAATGTGAACAGTTTATGTTTACCAACACAGTAATAATTTTTTTCCAATTCAATAAAAAAAATGCACATTCAAAATAAACCCATTTCAAATTTTCATTGCATGAATAAAGTAACATTACATAATCCCAAGTAATGATTTCAATTTACAAGTACATTTTCCATAAAGATACAAGATCATGATTTCATGCATAGCCTTCAAGAGGTTAATGAAACAAAGTACAAATAGTCCAAATGTCCCTTCCTAGGCATATACCCTCAAATCTCGTCTGCTGACTGCATGAGGGAGAGTAACACCCAAGTGCTTTTCCTCCAACCACAAACTTATTGTGGTCCCCCTCACATCTACCTAACTGGTAAGATGGCCCTCCCTTCAATGAAGAGATTGGTCTAGTAACCCTCATAATAATACCCTACCTAAGCATGGTGTTGTTTCCTAGATAACTAGAGCTACCATATAGTGGATACTTTCTTGCATGCATTACATTCCTCGTCTATTTATGAAATCTTGGCTCACAATGAACTAACAAGTGTACACAGTGGAAACTTACACTTAATTTGGCCAAAGATTTGATAATTACATCAAACTCACTTTCGAAGAAGTGGAGTCTCACTTTCTAAGAAGTGGAGTCTCACTTCTATGAAGTGGATGTCCTATGTTCACCCACCCCCTTGCTTAGGGTGGAGTGGTAGTTAGGTATGGTTTAAAAATAGTGAGGTTCTATCCAAGGGGGTTTGATCTAAGGTGATTTGATAAAATCCTCTTCAATTGGAATCGTTAAAATAGAAATTTTTAAGGCTTAAATCATTATATTTTCTAAAAATATGTGATTTCAGCTAAAATTCGTTCCTCTCAAGAATTGTAAACCACTATTATGACAGCACCCCCTAGATAGGTACAACACCTATTTATACCAACAATAAATACTCAAGTGGTCTTGTAAAGGAAATATAGAATGGAATGTCTTAGATTGAAATATTTCCAATCTATGAATGCTCATTTGAGATGACACTAATAATAACAATGGTTTGACATATAGAGAATGGCACTGACAAGAATTATTGGTGTCGAGTGAGAATCTACAATTGTAAATATTTTCTACAATTGTAAATATTTTCTTTCTCTTCACCAATGGTTTGACATATATGGAAGGAAACTAGCAAGTATTATTAGTTCCTACCATGAAACTATAGTAGCTCGAGGGCATGTTTTAACTACTGATTAAAATAGTTTTTCTCTTGGAATGAGAAATTGGCTTTCACTCCTGCTAATCTATACTATCAAGATTTGAGATGCAAATATTCTTAGAAGTCAATTGATCAAAACTTTGGCGGCCTGTTATTGGTGTTTGAGAATGTATAATTGTAAATGTTTTCTCTCTTCAACATCTAAGGGTGGTTATAGCTTAGATTATGATTCTTACGATAAGAAAAATTAATTCATTTCTTCTAGAGGAATCGACTACCCAGCAGAATGAATAATGCTGAGTATTGTGTGTGCAATCTTCTAGAGAAATAATTAATAAATTGATGAGCACTAATGTTAGATGAGAATTAACATTTTAAAATGTGCTCTTTTTGTTCACTACTGAAGGGTAGTTTGTTATTTAACAGGGTTTTTTCTCCCTATAATCTACAAATTAAATTTATTTCTTTCAGAGGAATCCACCAATCAATAGAGTAAATATTGAGTCTAGTGTAGATAAGAAAATAAAATCAATTATGCTGACCTATTGAGCAGTGGTGAATATTGAATGTGTAATACTTTATGTTCTTAATTATTTTCCCATAGTGTATATCAAATTTTCATCAAGATGTCTCACACCCAATTTACTCACCATAGTTTATTGTACTTGGTAGTAGGTTGCTCTAGAAGAAATGAATTAAATTTTAACATCATAGGAAGTCAACTATAAGCTCTAAAAAATGTAAACCTTTAATTTTGAAGAGACAAAATATTTACAATTATAAATTCTCACCCAACACTAATAATATTTGTCACTTTCTTTCCATATATGTCAAACCATTAGTGAAGAGAGAGAAGATTTGTATCTTATTGCAAGAACATATAGGTTTTTATGACTACACCCATTATAGGGTTGATTGACAGAGTTGGCAGAGATCTACTCCTTATTGTAACTAAAGGGCCCATTCTTCCCATAAATATTCTAATTTCTAAAATATTCAACTAATTTGCAAAAGTTTTTTAGTACTTATATATGTGTTACTACCATGTTTGAGTTAAATGGATATACAAATCAAAGTAGATGCCTATTAAGATGTTGAAAATGCATGTCAACATTCATCCAGATTCAATGATAACTAGCAACAATAATAAGCTAGAATTATTAAACATATTATCTCACTTCTCAAAGCCACCTACAATGAGAACAACATCTTGAAACATTCATCAATATTTTGATCTTCAAAAGCATGTTGGTAAGATTATAGTTCAACTACTAGTTGATTTCTTACAATTAAACCTATTGCACTAATATCTTTACATTTACTTTTTATATTTTTCTTACTAAATTTCTATATACGAGCCTACATCATCTCTTTCTCACTTGTTATTGGGGCTATGACTTGGATTATAATATTTGAGGTAACTTTAACACATATTTTTAGCATGGAATCCAAAACAAGTTTCACTTATAAGGTATTCTTTCTTTTGTGGCTATAGAATATTTATTTTCTTAAATCTAGAAAAGCATTCATGCAAAAAATATTCTTAGATGGTTGTGCAATAGAATTAGTTAATGCCCCTCAATGAACTTACATATAACTACTTCTAAGGAAAAAAAAATGATATTTGAATTTTTTTCACTTGTTGTCGATACTTCTGAGTAAAGTTATTGCCTAGTAGTGTAGCAACATTGGCAAACTGGTTATCTTTTTGTTTGGTGACCATAACTATAAATTGACTTTTGTAGTGGAGCCTTGCAGATAGTTTGGTTTTAGTCATTTATATGTCCATGCTAGATTTACACTCTTTCCTTCAATAGCTAATTGGATTTGTATCATACCGCAGGAACATTCTTGCTTTATGCCATCATATGGCTTCTTCATTTTAATCTTTGTGGCACATTTTGTGCCTAAAAATAAAGGGTGAACTCTAGAGAAAATTGAGGAATTGTTTAGATGAGCTTAATTAGGAGGAACATCTTTATGTCAAGCTTCTAAATATTCCTACAATTATTTGGTATCATATATACACTATTATGCCTGGGAGATGTATGATCATTGTGGTCATGAGAGGGTTGGAAATGGTAAATAATCAATAATCTTTATTTACTCAAATTTTAATCACGATGGTTTGGTCCAAGGATAGAATTCATAATAAATGTTTTAGTCATTGTAGGTTGGCTTTCATAAGATAAAAATAGTCTTGCTGGAATTTGATATCATCTTCATTGCAACACAGTTACTAAATAACTTTTATCATCTTGTATCATTTTGTTAAGTCTAAATTAATATGGGAGAATGAAATAATTTCATTTATTTTTTGACACATTAATATCAATTCAAGAAAAAGTATGAGGCAATAGTTCATTATATGAAAAATGGTGATATTATAACTTTTTGGTGAAATAATTGATTTTATTTTTTGTCTTGTGTATTGATTTGGAAAAAATTGTGACCTACAAGTTATGCCTGTAAAAAAAAATTAGCCTTTTATTAGTTCTTATAATTATTTAGGCATGAATTATTATTTTCTTCCAAATAAACATGCAAACCTTTTACAAGAAAAAAGTTTTTCCATGAATTATTTGCTCAGGTCAGGGCCCTTTTCCCTGCTTAATCAATCAAAAACATGCAAACCTTTTAACCAACAATATTCAAAAAATCAATTACTAACTTTTATGTTGGTTAAAGAGTTTGACATCTTATTGCAAACTTGACATCAATAAATTAATACTATACAAAAAAACAAAAAAAAGGCTTAAGAATTCGCATAACCTAAATTTAAAGTAAGGATATCAAATAGTCTAATGTCACATATTAAATAAGACAATCAATTCATGTTGGGAGATAGTGATTGTTGAATCTTCTAGAGGGTAATTAACAAAATGGTAATGTGACTTTACCACCTATTGTGCAACCTTCTTACCCAATGCCAACAAAACACTTATAATTAATGTTTAATTTCGTGTGTTTTGAAGTTGCAACCAATCCACATGAATAGATAATTTTCAATATATTTTCATAATGTTATCATTATTTTCCTACCTAAATCTCTTCTTTTGGGTAAATTCTTAAGGTGTGCTTACTAATATTTTTTAACATGTAAATATTAATTTTAATAAAATTAGAACTTGTTTCATGCAATTATAGTAAAATTAGAATATAAAATCCCCAAAAAAAAGTTATGCTTTTAAAAAAAATTAGGTTATAAAATATTGTATAGTAAAAAAAGGTTACAAACTTACATATCATGCAATATTAATAGAATATATTTGTCTATCTACCAATATACCGACAACAACATAATTCAAATTTTCAAATATTTTGTCATTTCATTCATATACTGCCATTGAATATAGTAATTCTATATTTTTTAATATTTAAACATACATCACTTTGAAATCTCATTGTATAACTTTTTTGATCTATTCAAGATCCTTAAAATTCATTTATTAAATTAATGAAAATTTCCACACATGTAACTTACAAGGTTTATTTCAACGAACTTGAATTGCATTGCATAACTCTCGAAGTGTATATACACCATCTCTTACAATATTTTTAATGTAAGCAATTGTGTATATTTTATAATAAAAAAAAAGGTTACAAACTTACATATCACCAAATATCAATTGAATATAATTTGTCTATCTACCAATATACTAACAACAACATAATTCAAATTTTCAAATATTTTGTCATTTTATTCATATACTGCCATTGAATATAATAATTCTATATTTTTTAATATTTACACATTACTTTGAAATCTTATTTGTATAACTTTTTTGATCTATTCAAGATCCTTAAAATTCATTTATTAAATTAATGAAAATTTCCACACATGTAACTTACAAGGTTTATTTCAATGAACTTGAATTGCATTGCATAACTTTCAAAGTCTATATACACCATCTCTTGCAATATTTTTAATGTAAACAATTGTGTATATTGTATAATAAAAAAAGTTCTAAAATTACATATCATGAAATATCACTTGAATATAATTTGTCTATCTATCAATATATTCACAATAACATAATTCAAATTTTCAAATATTTTGTCATTTCATTTATATACTGTCATTGAATATAATAATTCTATATTTTTAATTATTTAAACATCACTTTCAGGGACGCTCCGTTGCAAATTGCCTTCCTTTTCCTCCCGATCTTCTCTCACAATTCGTCTTTCCATTTGCTGGGATTTCGCGTGGTTGAGGCAGGATTCCAGGATTCTTTCCACTGTCTCAGAACTTTCTTGGCTCTCTCCCATCATTTCAATAAGCTGAGATTTTGTCATCCGAACTTTAACCCTCAGAGCTCCATTATCGTCACTGATCTGAGAAGATGAGGTATCTGATGATGGCTCACAATTCATGGGAGAAATATCAGAAATGGACCTGCGCGCTAAGAGCATACTTTCAAGCCTGGACTTTGCGTCCGTGGGTATCCCAGAACGAACCCTTCGTGGCTCGCGTTGGTTATTCTCCAGCTTTGGCAATTGAACAAGAAAATAGAGGTGCTTAGCGTTGAGAGTGGCGGATCCATCTAGAGGTTTTGCTCTCACTCCCATATGACGAGCTGCTTCCGAATGCAAAATGACAAAGCCTGGATAATCTGAAAGGATGTCATCGACTGTGAGAGGCCCCTTCACCTTCAACACTTGGCCATCTAACTTCATGATCTTAACACGCCCATGATGTCCTCTGAACAAAATTGCGTTGCCCATCAAGTCCAATTTCGTTTGGAAATACTAAATCTGTATATAAGGATATCTAATTTTGGGTGTTTTGTTTGGCTTTTATAGACGGTAGGGGCAATTTTGGAGTCCACCGCAAACGTGTTTATTAACGTGTGCATGAAGAGGATGATTGGTTCCGGTCAACAATCGGCAGCAGTGGTTGAAAATTGTTTTGCTAAGCCGCGTCTTTTACCGATCTCTACTACCTATCGACAGACGAGAAAGACTGGCATAGTACTTATCCTTTAAATATTGTAACAGTAGAAATATATATCCATTGTTCTTTTTTGAACAATCAGAGTCTTTTAAGCATCTTTCTTGGTTATGTTTCAAAGCTCAAAGCTTTTGGACTTCAATCCATGACTTTTTCAAGTCATTCAGACTAGAACTCTTTTCTTAGAGTATGGTTTTTTTTTTAAGGATTGGTCTCATATCCCTCATAAATCTAACTATATATTTGGTATGTTTTTAGGGTAGAGATTCTCTTTAGCATATGAAAAGATAGAAATTCAGTTATTTTTTTCAATTGTTTTGTTGAAGAACATGTTTTGGTCTTTTCTAAAGCTATGATTTTTTCCAATGTGTTATTGCAGAATCAAATCTACATTAATAAAATTGTACTTGAGGTGGCACATTTATAGGCACAATGTCCCATGTGTAGTGGTTAGAATTCATCTCTCTCACTCTTCTTCTAAGGTACACTCATCTTCTTGTGGGCATTAACGTAAGGAGGCTTTCTACTCGAGGTACTTGGGAAGCTCACTCCCAAGTTTCTCCTCAAACTACAAGAAGGGACCATGTGGTCAATGGGGTTGATAACAACTTGCTCATCTATGCTCCATCTCCCTATCACTTGTAGGAGGAACTTCCAGGTGACCTACTAGTGGCACCTCCAACTACTATGCCAACAAGTTTCCTTGGTTGGCTCTTATCATTTCGCTAGTCCATGCTACTAAAGAAGAAAAAGAAAAAATGGTGAGAAATGGGACCCTCCCATAGATAATCTAGACCCCACTGATGTATGGGGAAAGTTGGATGATTGAGTTCCTCTTCCTCCCCCCTCTACTATTGTAGTAGCCACCTACTAGCTTTGTATTTGTTTCTTTTTCTTATTCCCTAAGCTTTGCCTTGTACGGACTTTAGAGGTATGACTTTTTATGCACCCACTTTTTCTATGAATATGTGTAATATTATTGATAAATGATAATCTAGACACTTATTCATGAATTAAAAAAGAGAATAGGTTTTTTCCAAATAGTGTATGACTTTTACAATCTTATATTATTTAGAATAAAAGAACATGATAAATATAAAATAAATAATAAAAAAAAATCTTAAAAAATTACTTGTCAATACTTTTACTAGAATTCCACTATTATAACCAAACTCAAGTATCGCTAAAATATCTTCTTATTTATATGAAAGACTGCTACTCTACAACTTTTAAGAAAATGTTCTATATTTATACATAATTCACTCATGGTGCACAAAATTAGGGTCACACGATTTTTGAAGTGAGGTCATGATTATTCAAATAGGAAAACTATGCAAGGGATGAAATCTAGGATGGAAGGGCTTCATCTAGGGTCAAAAAGATACCATATATGGGTCCTACCTACATTGGAACTTGATTTAGGGTAAGGTTGAATTTAACAAAAAATTGGGCCTTAAAACTTGTATTGACTAGCTATAACATCTTTAGCAAGAAATTGACTAAAGATGTACAAGTGCCATTTAGGGCTTCTAAGGACACTTTGGCCCCTTAAAATTATGCATATTACAATTGGTAGGCTCATTGCAAAAATGAAGGATGTATTAGTAGATATTTTTGCAACAAGCCCAATGTTTTACATATTGTTTTCACCTAAGTTTTAACCCAAATGTGAACAGTTTAAGTTTACCAACACAGTAATAAATTTTTTTCAATTCAATAAAAAAAAAGCACATTCAAAATAAACCAATTTCAAATTTTCATTGCATGAATAAAGTAACATTACATAATCCCAAGTAATGATTTCAATTTACAAGTACATTTTCCATAAAGATAGAAGATCATGATTTCATGCATAGCCTTCAAGAGGTTAATGAAACAAAGTACAAATAGTCCAAATGTCCCTTCCTAGGCATACACCCTCAAATCTCATCTTTTGATTGCATGAGGGAGAGTAACACCCAAGTTCTTTTCCTCCAACCACAAAATTATTGTGGTCCCCCACACGTCTACCTAACTGGTAAGATGGCCCTCCCTTCAATGAAGAGATTGGTCTAGTAACCCTCATAATAATACCCTACCTAAGCATGGTGTTGTTTCCTAGATAACTAGAGCTACCATATAGTGGATACTTTCTTGCATGCATTACATTCCTAGTCTAGTTATGAAATCTTGGCTCACAATGTACTACCAAGTGTACACAGTGGAAACTTACACTTAATTTGGCCAAAGATTTGATAATTACATCAAACTCACTTTCGAAGAAGTGGAGTCTCACTTTCTAAGAAGTGGAGTCTCACTTCTATGAAGTGGATGTCCTATGTTCACCCACCCCCTTTCTTAGGGTGGAGTGGTAGTTAGGTATGGTTTAAAAATAGCGAGGTTCTATCCAAGGGGGTTTGATCTAAGGTGATTTGATAAAATCCTCTTGAATTGGAATCCTTAAAATAGAACTTTTTAAGGCTTAAATCATTATATTTTCTAAAAATATGTGATTTCAGCTAAAATTCGTTCCTCTCAAGAATTGTAAACCACTATTATGACATCACCCCCTAGATAGGTACAACGCTTATTTATACCAACAATAAATACTCAAGTGGTCTTGTAAAGGAAATATAGAATGGAATGTCTTAGATTGAAATATTTCCAATCTATGAATGCTCATTTGAGATGACACTAATAATAACAATGGTTTGACATATAGAGAATGGCACTGACAAGAATTATTGGTGTCGAGTGAGAATCTACAATTGTAAATATTTTCTTTCTCTTCACCAATGGTTTGACATATATGGAAGGAAACTAGCAAGTATTATTAGTTCCTACCATGAAACTATAGTAGCTCGAGGGCATGTTTTAACTACTGATTAAAATAGTTTTTCTCTTGGAATGAAAAATTGGCTTTCACTCCTGCTAATCTATACTATCAAGATTTGAGATGCAAATATTCTTAGAAGTCAATTGATCAAAACTTTGGTGGCCTGTTATTGGTGTTTGAGAATGTATAATTGTAAATTTTTTCTCTCTTCAACATCTAAGGGTGGTTATAGCTTAGATTATGATTCTTATGATAAGAAAAATTAATTCATTTCTTCTAGAGGAATCTACTACCCAGCATAATGAATAATGGTGAGTATTGTGTGTGCAATCTTCTAGAGAAATAATTAATAAATTGATGAGCACTAATGTTAGATGAGAATTAACATTTTAAAATGTGCTCTTTTTGTTCACTACTGAAGGGTAGTTTGTTATTTAACAGGATTTTTTCTCCCTATAATCTACAAATTAAATTTATTTCTTTTAGAGGAATCCACCAATCAGTAGAGTAAATATTGAGTCTAGTGTAGATAAGAAAATCAAATCAATTATGCTGACCTATTGAGCAGTGGTGAATATTGAATGTGTCATACTTTATGTTCTTAATTATTTTCCCATAGTGTATATCAAATTTTCATCAAGATGTCTCACACCCAATTTACTCACCATAGTTTATTGTACTTGGTAGTAGGTTGCTCTAGAAGAAATGAATTAAATTTTAACATCATAGGAAGTCAACTATAAGCTCTAAAAAATGTAAACCTTTAATTTTGAAGAGACAAAATATTTACAATTATAAATTCTCACCCAACACTAATAATATTTGTCACTTTGTTTCCATATATGTCAAACCATTAGTGAAGAGAGAGAAGATTTGTATCTTATTGAAAGAACATATAGGTTTTTATGACTACACCCATTATAGGGTTGATTGACAGAGCTGGCAGAGATCTACTCCTTATTGTAACTAAAGGGCCCATTCTTATTGTAACTAAATTTCTATATACGAGCCTACATCATCTCTTTCTCACTTGTTATTGGGGCTATGACTTGGATTATAATATTTGAGGTAACTTTAACACATATTTTTAGCATGGAATCCAAAACAAGTTTCACTTATAAGGTATTCTTTCTTTTGTGGCTATAGAATATTTATTTTCTTAAATCTAGAAAAGCATTCATGCAAAAAATATTCTTAGATGGTTGTGCAAAAGAATTAGTTAATGCCCCTCAATGAACTTACATATAACTACTTCTAAGGAAAAACAAATGATATTTGAATTTTTTTCACTTGTTGTCGATACTTCTGAGTAAAGTTATTGCCTAGTAGTGTAGCAACATTGGCAAACTGGTTATCTTTTGGGTTGGTGACCATAACTATAAATTGACTTTTGTAGTGGAGCCTTGCAGATAGTTTTGTTTTAATCATTTATATGTCCAAGCTAGATTTACACTCTTTCCTTCAATAGCTAATTGGATTTGTATCATACTGCAGGAACATTCTTGCTTTATGCCATCATATGGCTTCTTCATTTTAATCTTTGTGGCACATTTTGTGCCTAAAAGTAAAGGGAGTGAACTCTAGAGAAAATTCATCACTATTGAATCAATAATCTTTATTTACTCAAATTTTAATCACGATGGTTTGGTCCAAGGATAGAATTCATAATAAATGTTTTAGTCATTGTAGGTTGGCTTTCATAAGATCAAAATAGTCTTGCTAGAATTTGATAGCATCTTCATTGCAACACAGTTACTAAATAACTTTTATCATCTTGTATCATTTTGTTAAGTCTAAATTAATATGGGAGAATGAAATAATATCATTTATTTTTTGACACATTAATATCAATTCAAGAAAAAGTATGAGGCAATAGTTCATTATATGAAAAATGGTGATATTATAACTTTTTGGTAAAAATAATTGATTTTATTTTTTGTCTTGTGTATTCATTTGGAAAAAATTGTGATCTACAAGTTATGCCTGTAAAAAAAATTTAACCTTTTATTAGTTCTTATAATTATTGAGCCATGAATTATTATTTTCTTCCAAATAAACATGCAAACCTTTTACAAGAAAAAAGTTTTTCCATGAATTATTTGCTCAGTCGAGAGGCCCTTTTCCATCAATCAAAAACATGCAAATAACAGCAGCCCAATATTCAAAAATCTATTACTAGCACATGTTGGTTAAAGGTTTGTTATCACCCAATGCAAACTTGACATCAATAAATTAATACTATACAAAAAAAAAAAAAATATAGGCTTAGAATTGGCATAACCTAGAATTTAAAGTAAGGATATCCAATAGTCTAATGTCACATGTTAAATAACACAATCAATTCATGTTGGGAGATAGTGATTGTTGAATCTTCCACAGAGGGTAATTAACAAAATGGTAGCGATGACTTTACCTGTTATTGCAACCGCTTACCCAATGCCAACAAAGAAACATATAATTAATGTTTAATTTCGTGTGTTTTGAAGTTGCAACCAATCCACATGAATAGATAATTTTCAATATATTTTCATAATGTTATCATTATTTTCCTACCTAAATCTCTTCTTTTGGGTAAATTCTTAAGGTGTGCTTACTAATATTTTTTAACACGTAAATATTAATTTTAATAAAATTAGAACTTGTTTCATGCAATTATAGTCAAATTAGAATATAAAATCCCCCAAAAAAAGTTATGCTTTTAAAAAAAATTAGGTTATAAAATATTGTATAGTAAAAAAAGGTTACAAACTTACATATCATGCAATATTAATAGAATATATTTGTCTATCTACCAATATACCGACAACAACATAATTCAAATTTTCAAATATTTTGTCATTTCATTCATATACTGCCATTGAATATAGTAATTCTATATTTTTTAATATTTAAACATACATCACTTTGAAATCTCATTGTATAACTTTTTTGATTATTCAAGATCCTTAAAATTCATTTATTAAATTAATGAAAATTTAAACACATGTAACTTACAAGGTTTATTTCAACGAACTTGAATTGCATTGCATAACTCTCGAAGTGTATATACACCATCTCTTACAATATTTTTAATGTAAGCAATTGTGTATATTGTATAATAAAAAAAAAGGTTACAAACTTACATATCACCAAATATCAATTGAATATAATTTGTCTATCTACCAATATACTAACAACAACATAATTCAAATTTTCAAATATTTTGTCATTTTATTCATATACTGCCATTGAATATAATAATTCTATATTTTTAAATATTTACACATTACTTTGAAATCTTATTTGTATAACTTTTTTGATCTATTCAAGATCCTTAAAATTCATTTATTAAATTAATGAAAATTTCCACACATGTAACTTACAAGGTTTATTTCAATGAACTTGAATTGCATTGCATAACTTTCAAAGTCTATATACACCATCTCTTACAATATTTTTAATGTAAGCAATTGTGTATATTGTATAATAAAAAAAGGTTCTAAAATTACATATCATGAAATATCACTTGAATATAATTTGTCTATCTTTCAATATATTGACAATAACATAATTCAAATTTTCAAATATTTTGTCATTTCATTTATATACTGTCATTGAATATAATAATTCTATATTTTTTAATATTTAAACATCACTTTCAGGTACGCTCCGTTGCAAATTGCCTTCCTTTCCCTCCCGATCTTCTCTCACAATTCGTCTTTCCATTTGCTGGGATTTCGCGTGGTTGAGGCAGGATTCCAGGATTCTTTCCACTGTCTCAGAACTTTCTTGGCTCTCTCCCATCATTTCAATAAGCTGAGATTTTGTCATCCGAACTTTAACCCTCAGAGCTCCATTATCGTCACTGATCTGAGAAGATGAGGTATCTGATGATGGCTCACAATTCATGGGAGAAATATCAGAAATGGACCTGCGCGCTAAGAGCATACTTTCAAGCCTGGACTTTGCGTCCGTGGGTATCCCAGAACGAACCCTTCGTGGCTCGCGTTGGTTATTCTCCAGCTTTGGCAATTGAACAAGAAAATAGAGGTGCTTAGCGTTGAGAGTGGCGGATCCATCTAGAGGTTTTACTCTCACTCCCATATGACGAACTGCTTCCGAATGCAAAATGACAAAGCCTGGATAATCTGAAAGGATGTCATCGACTGTGAGAGGCCCCTTCACCTTCAACACTTGGCCATCTAACTTCATGATCTTAACACGCCCATGATGTCCTCTGAACAAAATTGCGTTGCCCATCAAGTCCAATTTCGTTTGGAAATACTAAATCTGTATATAAGGATATCTTATTTTGGGTGTTTTGTTTGGCTTTTATAGACGGTAGGGGCAATTTTGGAGTCCACCGCAAACGTGTTTATTAACGTGTGCATGAAGAGGATGATTGGTTCCGGTCAACAATCGGCAGCAGTGGTTGAAAATTGTTTTGCTAAGCCGCGTCTTTTACCGATCTCTACTACCTATCGATAGACGAGAAAGACTGGCATAGTACTTATCCTTTAAATATTGTAACAGTAGAAATATATATCTATTGTTCTTTTTTGAACAATCAGAGTCTTTTAAGCATCTTTCTTGGTTATGTTTCAAAGCTCAAAGCTTTTGGACTTCAATCCATGACTTTTTCAAGTCATTCAGACTAGAACTCTTTTCTTAGCGTATGGTTTTTTTTTTTAAGGATTGGTCTCATATCCCTCATAATTCTAACTATATATTTGGTATATTTTTAGGTTAGAGATTCTCTTTAGCATATGAAAAGATAGAAATTCAGTTATTTTTTTCAATTGTTTTGTTGAAGAACATGTTTTGGTCTTTTCTAAAGCTATGATTTTTTCCAATGTGTTATTGCAGAATCAAATCTACATTAATAAAATTATACTTGAGGTGGCACATTTATAGGCACAATGTCCCATGTGTAGTGGTTAGAATTCATCTCTCTCCCTCTTCTTCTAAGGTACACTCATCTTCTTGTGGGCATTAACGTAAGGAGGCTTTCTACTCGAGGTACTTGGGAAGCTCACTCCCAAGTTTCTCCTCAAACTGAAGGGACCATGTGGTCAATGGGGTTGATAACAACTTGCTCATCTATGCTCCATCTCCCTGTCACTTGTGGGAGAAACTTCTAGGTGACCTACTAGTGGCACCTCCAACTACTATGCCAACAAGTTTCCTTGGTTGGCTCTTATCATTCGCTAGCCCATGCTACTAAAAAGAAGAAAAAAATGGTGAAATGGGACCCTCCATAGATAATCTAGACTGATGTATGGGAAGGTTGGATGATTGAGTTCCTCCTCCTCCCCCCTCTACTATTGTACTAGCCACCTACTAGCTTTGTATTTGTTTCTTTTTCTTATTCTCTAAGCTTTTCCTTGTATGGACTTTAGAGGTATGACTTTTTATCCACCCACTTTTTCTGTGAATATGTGTAATATTATTGATAAATGATAATCTAGACACTTATTCATGAATTAAAAAAGAGAAGAGGTTTTTTTCAAATAGTGTATGATTTTTACAATCTTATATTATTTAGAATAAAAGAACATGATAAAATATAAAATAATTAATTAATTTTAAAAAAAAATTACTTGTCAATACTTTTACTAAAATTCCACTATTATAACCAAACTCAAGTATCGCTAAAATATCTTCTTATTTATATGAAAGACTGCTACTCTACAAACTTTTACAAAAAACTTCTATATTTATACATAATTCACTCATGGTGCGCAAAATTAGGGTCACAAGATTTTTGAAGTGAGGTCATGTATATTCAAATAGGAAAACTATGCAAGGGATGAAATCTAGGATATAAGGGCTTCATCTAGGGTCAACAGGATACCATATATGGGTCCTACCTACATTGGAACTTGATTTAGAGTAAGGTTGAATTTCATGAAAA
>VDFB02297874.1:0-22777 GCA_007258455.2 Sequoia sempervirens
ATTGTAATGGTGAATCCTTTCCATAGTTTAGAGAAATCTGTTTTGTGCTTAATAAACTTGTTCGGATTGAGCTAATAGATGCGCCACCTTGCCTTCAAGTAGAGATTCCGTATCCGGTTTATTGTGTGATGTTGTTGCCAATAAACTTGTTTAGATTGAGCTGATAGATGCGCCACCTTGCCTTCAAGTTGAGAATCTATACTAGTTTATCGTCTGATAGTCAAACCTTGCCCCGTTTCCTCATGCTCTGTTTTCTTGAGGAGACTGGATAGAATTTAAGTAATTAAGTTTAGTTGTAGTTAGTAGATCTGCAAAACCAGAAAATACTCAGCTGCAACGTATAGTTTTTTCGAGAAAGCCTTGTACCTCTACAGCTGAAACAAAAAGACAGGACATAGTTTAGTTTATTTCCCTTTGCAAGTATTTTTGTCAAAGCACAACGAGGGAGCTTCCCCTCCTAATTTGAAGAGCACTCATTGCGTAGTGTGCATAGGCTGTTCATAACAACTCTTACTCCAGAGGTGTTAGTTGTTACGCCAACATAGAGTTCATCAAACTTTGAAATGTAGACAATGCTATTTTGAGGCCAAAAGGCATCACCAAAAATTTATAATGGCCCTTGTGGGCTTTGAAAGTTTTCTTAACTTTATCTTCATCTCTAGTTTTGATTTGATGATAACTAGAACAAAGATCAAATCTGGTAAAATAAACAACACTATTTATCTCATCTAACAAATAATCAATTACTAGGATTGGAAACTTATCTTTTATTGTATACTTGTTGAGCTCTCTGTGATTAGGACACATCCACTAGGTGTCATCTTTCTTATGCAACATCACCAATAGAGAGGAATAAGCACTCTGGTCATGCCTGCTAATATTAACCTCTAGCATCTCTTTTACCATCTTCTCAATCGTGCTTTTCTATACATATGGGTACTTATAGGGTTTGATGTTGGGCAATTGATTCTTGGTACTAGTTGAATGGCATGTTCACGATTTCTTTTGGTATTTCCTAAAAAACTATTGAGTGTCTATCTACATTTGTTCGCAAATTTGGTAGTGTAGGAACCTTTGACTATTGCACTTCTAATGAAAACGATTGGGCTGCAAACCTATCCATCCGCTTGTTAAGCATCTTTTGCATTTGGTGAGAGCTTACCATTTGTGGAGATTTGCATGGAACTATCATAGTTCAAATATCCTGTTGTTCAAGTAAAAACACATGAACAAATCTTGGAAGTTCATCTCAATTGTTCCCAAGATGGCAAGCCATTAGACTCCCAAAATAATGTTTGTTATGCCCATGGGGATAGCAAACATGGGAAATCCTAGCCAATTTTCTCCCATGGCAAGTACAATGTTATGGTAGTTCCCTTAACAACTAACTATACCTCCACCCATAGTCATGATTTGAAATTATAGAGCTGGATGGATAAAGCAATTCAAACAAGCAACCAACTTATTGTCGATAAAGTTGTGAGTGCTTCTTGAGTCTATCAACATTGTTACATTTTTCAAGAAACCCACTACCTTGAGGGTTTGTGGAATGCTAATTCCAGAAAGTGCATGGCAAGAAATAGTTGGTTTTATATCTCTTGATTCCTTGTCTAGATAATCAACATCTAATACTTCACCTTTTTCTTCTTCATTGGCCCCTTCAATGTAGAATGACTTCTTTCAACACATTTGTGTCCACTATTGAGTTTTCTATCACTATTAAAACATAACTCTTTTGCCCTTTTTTTAACCAATCTGTTGAGGAGCCAATCTAGTAGGTTGAGCGAAAGGCTATGTTGGGGAGATTCTCTCTCTTGTGCTAATGAACCCCTACCTTCTGGCGGCCAAAATCTTTTCCTCTCCCTTGTGTGACATGATAAAAGAATTAGATATAGTAAGAGGATCAAACATGTGTACCTCATGTTGGATGTGATGCTTGAGCCCACCAAGAAACAAGTTTTTCAAGTTGTCCATATTCATTTCTACTCCCAAGGATATGTTTTAGAATTCATGAATATAGTTGTTGATTGATCTCGTTTGTTGTACTTTTGGTAATTGGTTGAAGTAATTCTTTGATACACTATTGCTCTAGTGCATATGCAATTCCTTTGTAAAAATTGATCACATGACACTAAGAGTTTTCTTCTTTTGAGCACACAACCATATTTACCAAATAAATTGCTTAGGTTCTTGATCTAAGGATGCCATTGTAATCTTCTATTCAAATGGGATGTGATGGATATCAATTTTTTTTTTCCATTTGATTAATCTAGGGGACCAAATCCTTTTCGTTGAACTTGCATGCGTCCACTTTTGGTAACAAGTTCTAAGGTCCAAAATGAGTGCTAGCATTTGGATTAGATTTAGGTTGTTTTGATGATAAACCTTTATTGATTGGAACATTGGAGGTTTGTGGTGTATGGGGTTGTGCATTTGGTTGTGAGATTGATAACTTCTCAATAGAATCTTGGAGAGAGAACAATACTGTATTGATGCTAATTGATTCTCCTTGCATGTTGTGTATACCCTCTTCTAGATGGTGGATTTTATCATGTAATGAAGATGACATTGTATTTGAAGTCCCACCTAATCCTATCTCTTAATTTGTATCCTCTTTGTTTGGAGTTTTTCAGATATGTAGGCATTCTCACCTCACCCTCTAGTTTGTGGCCCTATCATACTAAGGATTGATATTGTAGAATTTGATTTTACCTAACTTTAACTGAACAATTTTAGAACTAGGCCAGCCCCAAAATCAAAATTCAAAGAGCAAATCCCCAATGGATTTCTGTTAGATTTTTAAAAATGTAAACAAATTTGGAATATTCCAAAAAAAGTTGCCTTGCCAAAATTGTAGCTCTAATACCACTTGTAATGAAATATTGCACAAGAAAAGAGTACAATAAAAAAAGTACTTGAAAATATAATAGGAATTATTTGCAAACACTTGATAATAATAAACCACTTCAAGGGGGAAATCTCCAAAAGTCTCCAACAAGAACAAAATTCACAATATTTTAACAATAAACTAAGCTATATATACTCTATTTATGCCATGGAGACCACTGAGCTCGACTCTACTACCTATATAAAGCTACATAAATGATCATTTAACTTAATTAAAGGTAATGCTAGTTGCAGTACATGGTGGTTGCAGTTATGTCCTTGTGATTGCAGATGTGTATTGGTGGCTTTAAAATTGCTACTCAACCATAGGTGGTGATTTTGCCTACTGGTATGTTGTAGTTTTTCCAGAAATGGTTGAACAGTCATAGCTTTGGTTATAAAATATTTTCTTCCACTTCTCATTTTTTGGGCTTCTTGTTTCCAGACTAAATTGAATGTAATTGACAAGACTTACCTTGAAGGGTTGTTCAATCTTGTTCATCTTTCCAACCAGTATTTTGAGTGAATCGGTGGATAGGGAGCTCAATACATTAGAGAGGTTTGCATTTGTGCAAGTTGCACATCTTTGCAAGTGTTAGGATATCTTTCTAGTGAAAATTGGTGTCTTTGAAGGCCTCAAGAAAGCAGAAAACTGGTAGCTGCAGCAAAGATAATTTCAAAAAAAATTACTCGAAAAATTGCCTTTGTATGAGAAAGTTAGAGGCCTTTGAAGTTGCCGTCCTAAAATGAAAATGCATCGGAGAGGGGTCTATCTCCCCAGTGGTGGTTTGGGGGCCCCGCTAGTTGAGCAAAGTTGGGGGTGGAGGTGGGCCAGAGATTTGATTTTATTTTATTAATAAAACTTAAATATATATATAGAATTCAAAAAATTGTATATATATATATTTTATTTAAGGGCTTGGAGCCCAAGATTCCCGTCACCCATTTGGGTGGGTGAGGTCCAAGCTCTCGCTGTACCATTCAAAAGGAGGTAGGGGCGTGGGGTTGTCCTCCTGCATACCTTGCACATGGCAGGATATAGGTGGGTACCCCCCATAAAAGCCTTTCTTTTTTGCTTTTTGGGAAAAAAGTGTTGGGCTGCACTATACAAGAGCTCAATTTTTTTTGCAAACCTTGGCACAAAGTTGATGCAGGGCCTACACTAGCATGTGAACAACTAGGATGGCCATACAAGAGTATGGACATACGAATCTGTATAAACGATATGAAATTCGGTACGACCTCCTATAGAGAATCCCAAAAAACCTATGTACAACATTGTCTCCAAACTCTCTCAAGTCTACTGTTGATCCATATATTTTTGGGCCCTTAGAACATGACGTATAGGTTGTTTTTACTCCAGGATGCATCATATGAAAGTAGCCTACTAAAACCCCCTAAACAAGAGAGCAAAGTCTCTCTAAGTTAGCTTAAGTGTAGTATAAATAGGACCTAGTCAAACTAGATAGGTGGTGCAGGGGCACCATGTCATTTTGTGTAAATATGGTCATGTGATAGGTTTTAGGTGGTTTGAGTCTTATTTTGTTTAATAAGGTCATAATAGACCATTTGGAATGTAGTTTGAGTCATTTGGGATCTATTTTGTAAAAGTTGTTAAATCTTGTAAGAGTTGTCATTTGCAAAAATTAGGAAGTTGAAGGGTTATGTAATTTAAAAGTTGGTTGTAGGCGTTGAATCAGGTTGGTTGATGTTTAAATAGACTTGTAAACCTTGAGGCAGGGGTTGGAGAAGTTGGATGTGAAGTTAAACAATAAAAATTTCTTGTTTTCATTGAAATTTCTATGTGTTTCATTAAACTTTGCTGCTCTAGATTGTTGCACGTATCTGTACAGGAGAATATTGATCTAAAGGTTGTTGAAATTGATAGAGACATGTTCTAACTTCACTTTGGAACTTGTTTGAGGAGGTTTCATAAAGAATCAAAGTTTTAATTGTCTTTTTACTGTTAACAGGTCTGTAAACCCCTGTTTGAGGGAATTTAAAATGTATTAAACACCCATTCCATTGGTAGAACTACTTGTAACTTGGTGGAATGAGTGCATTAGGGTAGTTGTAGATGTTGATGGAGGTTTCAAGAACAGGGAAGGCAGTTTGAAGGGTTTTTGATGCTGGCCTAGGTAGGATTTCAGTGAATTTTGGCTTAAAGTTAGTGGCTACATGTTGGAGTTCGCTTTAAATGCAATGAAGAAGGTTGGGAGTTGATTCATAAAGTATGTGCAAACATATTGTGAGGTGTTTGAAGTGTTGACAAGGTGGGAAAAGGTTTGGAGAACATAGAATCAATAAACCCTCGTTGTGCAAAGCCTAAATAGGCCTAAAACAAGGGTTTGAGGTACGGTGAGTATGTGGGAACTTCTTTTGTTAAAAGTTGTTGATTTAGGGTGTTTGTAACCTGGTTGAGGTCTATCAATAGAGATTTGGGGTTGAAAGAGTGTTTGGTTGGTTGTTGCTTTGTAAAAGAGGGCTAATTGTGGCCATTTCCAACGTAGCAGTCCTTTTTAAGAGGTAATGGTCTGAAACAAGCATATGCACAAAGGAGATATGTTGAAGAATGCCATAATGGGTGTTTGAAATGCCAATCCTCATGTGGGTTTGAGTTGTCTTTGAGAAGATATGCACAATTTTCTCTGTTTGGTATGCTACTAGGGATTAGGAGTGAATTGGTGATTTTTGAACACCAAGTTGGATTTTTGTGATTGAAAGATTGTTGGAATCTGATCAAATTGTGATTGTTTGAAGTTTGCCTCCCTACTCTGTATCAATAGGTAAAACATGTTTTCATATTTTTAACAAAAATGAGTTGACGAAACAAAAGACAAAGCTAGGAGTCCTTTGTAGCCCATGTTATCACATTTTACCTCTACCAACTATCAGATTCACCTTGCTGTTGAAGTTGTTCCATGTGCTATTGAAATTGTCCTAGTTGTTGAAAAAGATAATAGCTGTTGTAGAATTTCTTTGTTATTGAAGTCACACAAGTAGCTATTGATGAAGTAACTCAAACAAATGCTTACAAAGTCACACAGAGAGATTGATGTTGAAAAAGTGCATGATAGGTTGATGAAGTGAGTTACCTTGTTGTAGAAGTGAAGTCCCACAATCGCAAAAGATGCAATTGTGTTTTTCTTTTGTTATCAAATTCAGCTGGAATGTTATATCACCTCTAAACTTCTCTAAACATGCCCAAAACTTGCACTCAAAGCCAAAATTCTCCTTAGCCTACTTTATTTTGTTTTTGAAGATACAAAATTGCTCGTGGACCTAGATGTTCCTGCATTAGATACATTGGGTAAGAAATTTTGTGAACATGGTGCTCACAAAGTAGAGTTGAGTGGTAGATCCACCCTTCTAGAAAGTGTGCACAATTTGCAACATGCTCTATTACTATAGGAGGTACATCAAAAGACTTCTTTCACCTCTTTCAACATTTAGTTAGGACAAATCATAGCCTTTGCCAAATTTGGCCATTAAGTCTCAACTCTCTTTTGTACCTTTGTCCACCATAGCCTGACCTCCTCCAAATACTTCTCTTTCTTCCACTTGGGGGTTTTCACTCATTACTAATTGTTTAATGTCCATCTCCACCAAAATATTCTCTTTTCCTCTTTTCTCGTGGGATTTGACCCACTACTATCCTCTCTCCTCCAAAAGTATTTTCTCCATTCTCTCAATGCTTCCCTTGTACACAAATTGACACAACCAACATTATGGAAATCAAAAATCTCCATAAGTGCTCTCTCATCCTTTCCTTATTTGCTAATTTCTCAACCTCCTCTTCTTGAGAACTCTACATCCACCAACATCATCACGTCCTCCAAAGGACATTCTATTGTTGCACTCTCCCCACTAAACTGTTTCTTCAATCTCTTCTTCCATATTCGACACACATTGTCACATCTCATATTAATTTGACAAGTCTCCCTTGAATAGCCTCCCTAATTTTCTCACCTCCTCTTCTAGTATGAGACTCTCATCACCTTCATCTACTTCTTTGTCATATATGGGGTCCTCATTAACCACTTCTTTAGTTCACAAATCTGCTTCATCCTCTAAAGGTGCTTTTGCTGCAGCACTTATTTTGGCTCAACAACTCACACTTCCATTTCTTCTATCACCTTCTTCTCTTCTCCTCTTATTGGTGCCAATATTTTGCTCCTCAAGAGCATTCACCCTCACTCACTATTTTCAACATTTCAAGAGTCCTCTCTATTTGATCCATTTCTCTCTACTCCATAAATGTGAATTTTAACTAGCCTCCTCATGATCACTCTAGTCCTCCTTCCTTTAAAAGAAATCCTTTCACACACAACCTAGCAAGAAATATTGCTCCAATACCACTTGGTGTAGTCTAAGAAAAGGGATCCAATGATAGACTACCCTACCTAGCAACCACTCACATTAGAAAAATTCACATACCAATTGGAAGCTGTTAGGGTTAGAAGGCAGATATCTAATAGTTAAATGCAGATTTGATCAATAAAACAGATAAATAAAACACACAAAAAAATTATAGCAACAATAAGACAACACAGAGAATTTAACGTGGTTCACCGAATATGGGCTACATCCACAAAACCACAACCATCCAATGATTTTATTATCCAGTGCAAAACATATTACAATCTCGCGAATAATGCCCTACTGCAACACCCATCCCAACCGCTTATTACAAGCTTTTTAGAAGCTTCTAGAATTAGGGTTTTACAAAGTCGTATTTTATTTTGTTAGTGACGATACATGAAGAGTGTATAGTATAGCATGATCAGTCCCCACATACCAACAATCTCCCACTTGGAGATTGATCATGTTCCACACCAAACATTCTCCCACTTGGAGATTGATCCTGGACGACACCGCTACACTTACAACTCCCACTGGAAATAAGCACCTTGGACCCTACTGCTCTGTTATACTTTTAACCATGAAGACCAACCGAAGCTGAAGAGGAGCTCAACTTCTCCCTTGTCACTGCCTTTGTAAACATATCCGTTGGATTGGCATCTGTATGTATCTTTTCCAGTTTTACCTGCCCATCCTCCAACACTAACCGAATGAAATGATATCTCAGCTGTATGTGTTTGGTTTTAGAGTGCAAGGCAGAATTCTTTGCAAGATGTATAGCACTCTGACTGTCTGTAAACAAGTGATTTTCAGCCTCTTGTTTGCTCAACTCTTCCATGAAAAGTTGCAGCCATATCATCTCCTTTGCTACCTCTATTGCAGCAACATACTCTGCCTCTGTGGTGGATAAAGCAACCACCTTTTGCAATCTAGAAATTCAACTCACTGCTGTCCCACCAACTGTGAATACATAACCTGTGGTACTCCGCCTGGTATCTATATCCCCTGCCAAATCTGAAGTCAACATAGCCTTTTAAATCAGTATTAGAGCCCCCAAAACATAAACATTTATTGGATGTACCTCTCAAGTACCTGAGAATCCATTTTACTGCATTCCAATACTCAACTCCAAGATGACTCATATACCTACTAACAACTCCTACAACATGTGCAATATCCGGTCTTGTGCATACCATGGTGTACATTAAACTACCTATAGTTGAAGCATATGGTACCTTGGACATTTTGTCTTCATCCTCTTGTGTCTTTGGACACATATCCTTTGTCAATTTAAGAGTATATAGTATAGCATGATTAGTCGCCACATACCAACAAAAGCCTCAACAAATGACATTTTTATTAATTCAAATATAATCTTTCTTTATAGGCTACAATAGGCTGATAAGAAACCTATATCACTACCCATATGCAATCTCACATGCCCTGCCAACTATGGCTCATAACATGCTTACATGAACTTATTGATTCACAATTTAACAATAAACTACAAGGCTAGTTTTAACTGTTTACCTCTCAATTTATCTCTATCCGTTATTCCTTTCCAATCATAAGGAACTTTTGTGACTATCCTCTAGCCACTTCTCACCTCTATGACAAAGTGTCATGTCCCATATTGCTCGAGCTAGATCAGAGAAATGATTAAGAGTGTTTTTAAACACTAGCGTAATAATATATAATAATAATTTAAATTATTAATAAATAATATTTAAATTATCAATCTAGGTTGACCCCTTGAGTTTGGCGCCTAGAATATTATTTGGAAATTTCAATTTATCTTGGTCGACCTCTTGGAAGGCACTAAATCTAAGATTTGAAATATGTTTTCTGCTAGCCGATCTCTTCTAGTTGGCATCAATGTTTAGTATTTACTTGGGGTCACTGTTCATTATGGGGCATCACGGATTTAAGTGACATCGTTATGGCAATCTGTTAGGAACGAAACCCCCTGTGGATTTGCAACAGAGTGAGATGAAAACCTCATTTTGCAATTTATAATTTCCGTTCACATTCGTATATCTTCAGTGCCTTGAGTCATCAGGTTGGGGACTCATCCGGAAAGAAGCAGTGACATTACTCAGGCCTGTTTGCCATTCGTTCCATTGGTTCCTAGAGATTACATGACATTTGAACTCGGCCAGCAAGCTCATGCGTCAGGTACCTGAAGCAGCTACCAATTCTTATCGGTATGTTTCTATTATCCGTCGAGTTGTTCGCATGTGGAGGATCTCGCATCACGATATTACACCTCGAAAGCAAATCATCGCTGGCTACTTGTGGTCACAAAGATGTCATGTCCCCATCCTAGTCGATAGCACGAGGTTAGCCTATTTTGATCCTCGTGACTGTGAGTGTGCAGAGGATCATCCGGCTTGCTGTTTGGTAGCTCTAGAGAATTTCCAGTGAGCATTTTCAGGAAACTTTCTATTTTTAGAAAGTTAGGTCAGGCGGAAGCTGCTATTTCGGGCAGGGCACCTGGTTCAGCCATTCAGCTCAGAATCGACCCAGTTCAGCAGTTTGATGTTCAGATGGAGAAATAAGGAGTATTTAATGGATTATTAAATATTTAATATTTTGACTTTATTATAAAGTCACTTTATTGAAATATTTAAATATTTAATTATTTGGCTTAATTATAAAGTATTTATTATACTTTATAATAAATTATTAAATGTTGACTTAATGAGTATTTTATATTCATTAAAAGAGGGACGCCAATAATTAATTATTTCTCCTAAGTTAAAAATACAAATTAAATCATTTATTTAAATGATTTATTAAAAGGAGGATTGGGTCGAATTTCTTCAAGGGGCAATATATACCTTCTCAAGGAAAAATCGAACTATCTTGATTATTATTCAATTTTGTCTTTATTGCTCTGAGCATTGGAGTTTGCAAACCTTAGGGTTTCTGGCAGACGAACGTTTCTGGAGAACGAAAACTCTTCAGAGATCAGGCAGACTGAGGCTGTGAAATACCAGTTGAAGCTTGCACTTGGTGATTTCATCCAGAGATCACAGATTGGATTTATTGAGTTATTTATTCAAAGATTAGCAGAGAAAATCATCTTCCTTTTGAGGCGACTTCAACAGAGGAATCTATTCAGTGATCTGGCATCATTTCTTGGAGTCCGTACCATTCCTTTTTCTGCTGCAGACAGGCCGTACATTTCTGTACTTGCAGGCCGTACCTTTATTTCTTCAGAGATTCGCCTTCTGCTTTCAGATTCCGGCACTGAGTTCTAGGCGCTGGGTTTTCTTGGGCATATCTGGAGATCCTGCATTGTATTCAGAGCTTGGAGATTCATTCTTATTTCTGGCCGTACCATCCTTCATTTATTACAGCCGCCACCAGGTTCTTTTGAAATTAATTCATTTCTTGTTCATTTATCAACTTTTCATCATTGTAAAAGCTCTATAAAAATAATGAAATAGTGCGCCCATGTTCTCTGGCATATTTGAGATTAATTTGTGGAGATTTAGAATTTATTTGAATTTATTATCATTTATTGAGAAAATCGCAATTTTCATTATTTGCCTGAAAACACAAAAAAATACAAAAAAACACAAAACTTGCAAAAAACCTCAGTTTCAGTTAGGGTTTCTGAATCGAGAACCACCAGGGTTCTAACACGATAATCTTCCGATTCCTTTAGTTCTTTTTGCTGACTCTTGGATTGGGTTGTGATCCTTTCCTGCGGGGAAAATAAGACGGTTGGATAAACACTATTCTGTTTCGCGTATTTCGTGAGTCCCAGACTATAATTCAATACCATATATATATATATACATATTTATATGTGCAGATTTGGTTTAAATAGTATATTGCTATCTAATCACTTATTGTGGCTTTCAGTGGTGATTATGTTCTTTTCCTGAGCGAGTTTGGTTGACTTTAATTTTGTATTCAAGGTGTTTGTTAGTCCCAATCTAAGTAGGTCTCTTACAGTGGTATCAGAGCCTTGATCCTGCCAGCCTGTGGATCCATTTGTGGAAAGAAATTGGGGAAAGAGCATGGATTGGCGATTGAAGCTCTGACCTCAGATAAAGGACATTGATCTTGTTCAAGATGTCACATCCCTGCCAGTAAGGACACCTTCCACGTGGACAACAAAAAAATAAAAGAACAAAGAAATAATTTGTGGAGGTCGTGACATTTTCCACGAAGGACTCAGCATAGATAAAGATAATATTTATGGATCCATCTACCCCTCACACAATAGGAGACAACTCGAATTAAATGGGAATGGGACTGGGTATGGAGGGAATGACTGTAGGGCATGTCATCCAGTTCTCGAGCCGTCCAAGTGATAGGTCATGGAAAAAAAAAGGAGGCATTTAAGATAATTTAAAAACCCTCACGAACTCCCCATAGTAGCTCATTCCAGCCTGGTTTAGAAGGTAGAGACTAATAATGCGTGGGGAATGGTACATCGAGAAAAAAAATGCAGAGCGCTTAGGAGGAAAAGAGCTATGAGTAACACAGACAGATTTGGACCAAAATATAGAGAGAGGGAAAGAAGAGAGTATGGCACAAGAGGAAGAAGAATGCAAAGAGGAAGACCATAAAACGAGGGCAGAGGGAGGAAGGTATTTCCAAAATGTGAGCAGCTGCTATTTGGAATGGAAGAATCTACGCAGGAAGAGAAGGTAGGATGTGATCAGCAGAGGCTCTGTTTGGAGAAGGAAAAATCACAAATGATGAAAGGGGAAGAATAGAGGCTATGACGCTGGGAGAGGGTGAGGCAAATCACAAAGGAAGACAAAGAGAGGAGTGTAGAGTAGGGTGAGAGAGAGGGAAGAAAACAAGGTATGGACATCCATCGAAGCTTAAAGGATATAGGAAGTTCATGAGGCAAAGGGAGTCTTTGGGACATGAGGAGAGCACGTAAAGGTAAAACAACACGAGTTAGAAATTCAAGAATAAGAGCAGCAAGCTATGAATTCAGGTAACTCCATGTAGAAGAGAAAATTACATAGGTATTTAAATAATCCTTAAAATCTATTAATAATCTTCAAAGATTACTGTCTTCTACTTTCGTTTGGAGTACCTCATATGTTTCCTTTATACATTCCTTTTTGCCATACATAGTTTACTAAATCTTAAACGCCTTTGATACTCAATCCTAAAACATCATGAGATAGTGTGAGCTTGTATGTTCTCTTGCCGGCCATATAGCTGAACTAATTTCGCGATGACAAGATGTATTTGCTTGTAGTCACTGTTGTACTTGTACTGTGTATGAGCTAATTAGCTTGTGTATAAGGGGGTATTGAAATATCCCCTTATAATTTTTTTCGATTTTTGAGCACAAGATTTCACCCGTTAACATTAGAGAAATGATAAACCAATTGAAAGCAACCCTTCACTTTCTGATCACCCAGATCCTAATGAGGGCAAGGTGAGAGGATACGGTGAAAAGGAGATCGTTAGTTGAAATATACTGAAAGCTGGAAATACAATATAAAGATAGCTCAGTCGATCAGCTAGAAATGCAATGCAACTTGACCACTTATTTAGTGGGAGTGGAAATACAAAGTACTGAAATGGATATGTCTAGGCGGCTAGCCGAACCCCTTCCGCTTTTCAGCGGGCAGTACAGAAAAGTAAAGTGCTGAAATGAAATAGACAGCGAGGCCTGTCTCTTCCACTTTTTTAGTGGGAATGAAAGTAAAGAACATAACTGAAATGAAATAGACAGCGAGGCTTGTCTCTTCTACTTTTCAATGGAAATACAAAATGTAAATTGTAGAAAGTAAAAGAGCTGATAAGTATTATTGATTCAGCGTTATAATATGATGAACAATCTGCAAATACAATGAGATATAGATATCTAAGCACTCCAAAATGTTAGGAAATGAACTCCAAACAAGTACATGATAACCAACATATGAAATATGGCTCAAAATGACTGAAATATTAGGTCTGATATAAAATTGCAGCAAATTGAAAACCAAACTAGCAAGTACAAATTTCACCTTTATGCTTGTAACTTTGCCAATACTCCTCCGAATGATGTCAAACCAAGTGTAAATGAAGCATATGAGAAGGGCAACCATGTTCAAACCAAGAAACAACACCAAACAGCCCCAAATTATTTTGCATGCTTCCCAAGGCAAATCTGAAAATGGAACAGCCTCCAAGACTAGGGCGACCAGCTCTAGAAAATTCAATTCTCAACAATAAAATCCACAACTTGGAGAAACGGGGCGCCCAAGGTAGGTGCAAACATAGGTGCAATACCTAGAACCAAACAAAAATTCCTTCGTGAGCAACAAGCAAAAATGTGCTTCAACTAGCACCAAACCAACAACACCAAAAATTGATAAAACTACTCCAAAATCAGGAGACATCAAATAACTCCATCAATCAACTCAATCTGCACTTCTGAGTGAAGAACAGTCACAATATCAACTAGGTACTATTTTGCAAGTACGAAACTGAGAAGAGGCTAGGAGGTATGCATTCCTCAAAGCAAGGGTCTAAAGAAATTTCAGCAGCACTTCATTATAGTAGCAAATGGATGATCCAATGAAGGCCAACCCTCTTATTTATAACTTTCTCCTCAAATTCAAATCTTTTCCCTCCAATTAGGGCGCCCAAAATGAAACTCACATTCACCATCTAAATTGCATTTGAGTTGTATCTTTGACTCTTTGACTTTAGGCATCCAAAACATATGAGGAATAATACTTTATCAAAATGCATATATATCATAACATGGGCGTCCAAGTATATTTAAGTGAAATACTTTATAATTTGCAAATATTCCACAATCTAGGCGTCCAAATATACCTTAGCCAATATTTCACTCAAAACATTATATTCACCAAAATATTGAACTTGCCAAAACAAGCTCCAAGAGTATTGGAGACCAAACTGCTCATACTGCCTTGCCTGAAATAGCCATTGCACTGAACCGCGGAGTTGCTACTAAAAATAGCACTGCCATAAATATAACTTACTATAAATAGCATACTTCTAAAAATAGTGTCTTCAAATGCATTTTAAGCACAAACCGGATTGCCGATGCAACTTACTAAAAATAGTAAGTCGGGAAAAGTCACCCGATGCAGATTCATGCCACACCACTTTGAAGTTCTCTGAAAACCTAGAAAGACCCAGAGATCATTCTGTAAAACTCCTGCATGCAAACCCCTGAATCCACAAAAGAAGCCTCCTAGAAAATAGGAAACCCTAATTCTGCTTCTGACTAGC
Source organism: Sequoia sempervirens (assembly GCA_007258455.2). Lineage (NCBI taxonomy): Eukaryota > Viridiplantae > Streptophyta > Pinopsida > Cupressales > Cupressaceae > Sequoia > Sequoia sempervirens. The sequence continues at coordinate 14,485 of VDFB02297874.1, forward strand.
CTACGGGCATCCGGGAATAGGCTAACAGTCACTGGAAAGCGTAGTGCTAAAAATGGGGACATTACAGTTTGCCCTTCCCAAAGATTGCTTGTCCTCAAGCAATGCCACCACAACTCCAGAAAAACTAGACTGATCCACACCAATCCAAGTAGGATCCCAGGGTCCCATGTCCGTCTTAGGAAGGACCCACCATGCCGATGCTGCACCACTTTGATCACATCAGTGAAACCATCGTGCTAGATTTGCACTATCATCCTCTGTAACCCCAAATTGTTACCGTCCATGAAACTCAAACTGAATAACCTAGAAGGACTGAAATCAATACCTCGTAGCATCTCCTGCCCAAATGACTCTAAGAAGTCTATATCAGCAACGCCATTATCTATCTCAATCCTGGGAAATAGGAAGGAAAGTCTGCTCAACTCAAAATTGTACTCAACATATCTCCTCAAGGTGTGAAGTAGAGCCACGACTGCAAATGTGACTTCCCCCAAGCCCCTTGCAAAGAGGAAAGCAATCCTTTCTAAGAGCCCAACAAACTCATACTCATAACTCCACATGAATCTATTATGCCTCCTTTGAATTATTTTGCTATAACCATGAAGACTACGGAAAACTCTCACAGTTCCAACCCCAAGAGTCTCAAAATGATGAATCAAAGCATGTGGAAGTTCGCTGTCCTGAACCGACACTGAGAGTAAACTATCAAAGTTTACATCACCAACCTTCATAAGATGAACCCTCAGAGTTTCAAAGGTTTGAAGAAACAAATAATCATTGCTGTTCAAAGACGGAATCAACAAAGTACAATCTGATTTTAGCGCTCTACACAAGGGATAACAACAATACCAATGGAATTCCCAAGTGTGAGTATGTGAGATGAGCATTGTGTTGCATGATAACACCTCAAAAGTGGTTGGAAAGCACTTCAAAACATTCTCCAACTGAAATCTTCCACCTCTTTGACAAGAAGTGATGAACCAACTCTCTTGAACGAGAGTAACTTCCCATGTAAGGTGGCTGGTCTGCCACCAATCAGCAAGCTCGTGTCTCAAAATCTGCCCCTGTCTAAGCCAAGGATCACTCCCAAGAGTAACCATCCGTTCATCTCTCCAACCCATAAAATTTCTATCCAATCCATTTGTTGATGAACAAATGGGACCATCAAGTGGCTGGTAAGGAAGGTAATGGCACCATTAATTCTGAAATTTTGATCCTTATCCCTCCAAGGATCCTCCATACCATACCCAACAAGCTTTTTCATACCATGCCGAAGATGCCAAACAAGGATACCCAACCAAGAATGATCCCCAACACACCGGGAAAAGTACACAACACATCTCCAAGTTGAAAACCACGTTCCATATTGTGTTTGGAAACTTCATCAGGATCCCATTTCGTGATATTGTCACTTGATGCTTCATCTTCCATCTTAAAGAGGGGATCATCATAAGTTGCCTTGGCACTAACTTCAAAGAGAGGGTTATCCATAATATGGAAGTCTTGTCCTTTCTCACATTCAAGCCCAACTTGCTGGTCCAAATCTGCACATGCAACTTTTGATTTACTTGTGAAGTTCTCTAGATCAAACTCCTCTCGAAGACTATCAAGCTCACCAATTACTTGCTTGATTTCATCAGCTCTTTGTGCATTCTCTTGCTCCCTGAAAAGTTTGAAATCAGCAAACTGATCTTCTACCTACGTTAGAGCCAACTGAGTATTTTCTAACATGTCCTTCATTGATTCGAGCTCAAGAGTAAGCTCATCAACCTTTCTCTCATTTTCTTGGAAAGCACCAATGGTCTTCTTTGCAATTTCGAAGGCATAATCTCGATCTCTAATCAAGTGTAAATATTCTGATTTCATAGTCTCCAAAGAATCTTTAACAAGTTGCAACTTAGGGAGAGTGACTCCATCCCCTCTCTGTAAGGATCTACCCCAAAATGCATATAAATTTTCGATTTCACCAATTCATACAGACAGGCATTTTGTCAAACAGTTTACTACCCTGCTGATCAGACATCTAACTGCTGCTGTATTCTTAGAGTTCCAATTAGTTTTTTCTTAAACAGATGAATGAACAACTTGGGCGAATATTCACAATTCCAATTTTAACCAATGTACAACATATATATGTTATCATGGAATCTAGCAGCGCTTGTTCCACGGATAACCCCCTACGAAACTTGTCCGTTTCCTAGGTTCGTGAAGTTCAAGCACGCAAAACGAGGCAATTTTTAATCCACTTCGAAGTGCGTTCCGAAGCTTTAAACAGTCAATTTGAGCACCCCCCTACATTCGCCTCGCGAGGACCTTCGAAACGAGTACCTTCGCGAGCTCTCACTATTGATACTTAGTGAAATAGTGAAAAGTGCAGTTGTTGCAAAAAACAACGCTCCAACTTTAATTGAAAATTTGACTAAGTGTCAAAAGTGTAGGGGTGGGCTTTTTCAGCGCCCCTGCACTTTAGGTGATTTTGTCTTTTGGTGCAAAGGCGCTGATTTTCAGCGCCCTTGCACTTTTCTTCCTGACTTAGTCAATTTTTGACTAAGGCGTTTTTTGAGTCTTTTACATACTTCACTGAATGTGCCACTTTTTATGCCTCATTTAAATGGACAACTTGCGCCCTTGCACTTTTCTTCCTGACTTAGTCAATTTTTGACTAAGGCGTTTTTTGAGTCTTTTACATATTTCACTGAATGTGCCACTTTTTATGCCTCATTTAAATGGACAACTTGAGTTAGCTTTTAACACTTCTAAATCACTTAAAAGTGGTTTTGGTTCACTCTACTTCATTCTTAACTTCTCTCTTTCACTTCCAACGTGTTGGGCGACCAATCTACCTTTAGAAACTCGTATTTTTTTTAGGTCTCTTGTTGCATCGACCTAGGGTTTCGCTTTTTCTCAGGTAAGTCTTTTTCTTCCATCGTTTCTTCCTTTCCTTTCGTTTCTTTGAAGAAACTTTGTAAAAAACAAAAACTCTTTGTTTTGTATGCACGTTTGGCGTTTTCTTGCTTGATCGTTTGTTTTTCTTTTTTTATTCCTTCATGCGCGCTGATTTTCCTCTTCTTTATTATGCATTTGTGTTTCCCATCGCGTCCTTTTCTGTGGTCGGGCATACTTCATGGTTTTTTCCAATGGGGTTTTGGTTTGTATAAATCTCTCACTTGTATCTCTTGTCATTCCTCTCATTCCATGGAGCTACAACACACGCGGGTTTTTTTAGAATGAAACTTGTTTTTGTGAATAAATTTCACTCACTATGCCATGGTGGTGAAATTAAATGCTTTTACACCAAAACAAGTTTAAACTTTTCAAAATCTCCAAGTGACACAAAGTTCTCATGTTAGGGCGGGCTTTTTGATCAACATTGCACTACATTCATTCATGAGCCAAATGTCAAAGTGCTGAAAATCCACGCCATCACACTTGCAATTTGTGTCTTCAAGAAGAAAAATGTCAGGGTGCTGATTTTCACTGCCTTGACATCTTGAAAACTTCGTAACACTTGAAAGTGCAGGGGCGCTGAAAATCAGCGCCACTGCACCAAGTCACCTTTCTCCTAAGTGCAAGGGCGTTGATTTTTAGTGCCCTTACACTTTTTCCTATTTTTGCCTAAAACACTTCAAATCATTCCAGTTTTGCTCCGAACCTCGTTTTTTCCACTTCGTGCACCGTTTTTCATGCTTCATTGCTCGTTTCATGCTTGCTCAACATCGTTGCTCGCTTCACGCATCCCAATGCTATTTTTCGACTAACGTTTGTTGATTCCACATCTTGCAGTCTCTTTTTAGATCAGGGTCTTCGAAGTTGTTTCTTGTTGATTCAATTGCTCTCAGATGACAACCCAAAAATCTCCATCGTCTTCAAGGGCTAGAAACAAAATGAAATACAAATATCAAGGTGTTTATCCGCAGACAGCGGTGGTTTCAAAGGTGGATGAGATAAAGGACACCGAGGTCGGTCATCAAGACCTAGTTGATTTCATGGAAAGAACTGAGAAGAAGCCTCTTGAAGATTCTCTAAGAGCCATTGTGCACAGTAATTTGCATTTGGTGTCCACATTCCCTACTTCTGCACATAATACAAAATTTGTCCTCCAAGTTGCATCCCATTACATCAGGGAAAGCAAAAGTGTGATTGATTCTTTTGGACATGAGATATTGAGACTTGACCTTGACTTCTTTGATATTGTTTTCAGAGTTCCATAGATGGAGAAGTACACTGACATCTCAATATAACAAGCACAGGAGGTCTATGACTCAGATCCTAGTAAGGCTAAATACCTGATAAATAGTCAATGGTTGAAAGAACCTAGGCACACTACTTCCAGATTGCTGAAGGGACTTTCGCGAAGTGACTTCAAGGAAGATGTCAGAGATATGATCACACTTTTGAGCAGAGTGAATGGGTTGCCTGAATCATCCTATTTTCATGACTGGATGTATGAATACATTAGAATCGTAAGAAGACAAAAAGTTCATGATTGGGGCAAACAGATCAATGATGAAATACATGAACAACTGATCAATGTGCCAACCACTTCGAAGTTCTACATGACTTCTTACCTGGTGTATGTTGCAGCCGTGATGAGGCAATTTCCGGGTCTATCTACAAAAGGGAATAGGCACACCGTACCTGTGTACAAATTTTTCTATCAACTAAAGCTGAAGGAAAGCCTTCACCATTTTAGGAGGGTTACTGATGCTTTCTTCGCGCCTCTGCTTTTCAGCTTTGATCCGACCCTCGAAAAGAAGAGAGTATCTAATGAGGCCTACAAAGTGGTAAGTAAAGTCGGATGCATATATATACAATTCCCAACTTTTACTTACCTAAGAGTAGGGTGCTAAACTGGTTGCCCTTACATGTTGCCCAGATACCCCTCGGACAAGTGGATTCTCGTGGAGATGTGTAGACAGCTGATTTCAGTGCATAAAGAGCGGATGAATATTCACAAGCCGAGATTCAAGTTCCCACTAACAATCCGTAGGTATACCATCAGAAGTGTACAAAATGCCAAATTAGTCTATGCAGAAATGCAGGTCATGACAATCAGGACCTATAGGTATAGGTTTGATTTTGACTACCGAAATGTCAAGAAGAAGTTGCAAAAGGGTCATCAACACAGGTACCACTTTGAGGACATCTGGGCTGATTGCAGAGATGAGGAGGCCATTTGTAAGATGGATTATTACAGGCTAACCGTACAATAGATCATAGATCTTGGTGTTGTTGACCTACCAGAGGATTTCACAGATCCTGGTGACATCATGAACGCTACCTACGATGAACAAGAAATAGCCAAGAGGCCGTTGCTTGCAATTCAATGGTCCAGAAAAGAAAGTGTTTCCATCAGGGAGAGATTGGCACCAATTTTGTCTAACACTGTAGAGTGGTTACACAAGCACCACTTTGAGATGAAAACTTTCAGAACAAATTTTGAGGGAGAAGGATCCGGAGTAGAAGCCGACCGACAACAAGAACTCCGCATGAAAGATAAATTTGTGGCTATTCCCACTTCTTCACGAAGAGGCCCTAGGATCAAGTTCACTGTGGGCAAGAAAGACACACGGGTCGTCCCAAAAGGAGAAACTATAGAATCGGAACCATCTCGCTCCAAAGGAAAGGGGGCTGTTTTTGAAGAGATAGATTCCGATGAAGAAGGAAATTCCAGTGATCAATCCGCTGAAGAAGAAGATTCAGCAGAAGTAGACTTTGGTGAGGAAGAAGATTCCCAAGATGAACAAGAGTCTGAAGGTGATCAAGAAGGTGAACCAGAGTCAGAAGAACAAGAGGATGATCAATAGGAACCCGGGCATGATGAAGAAAGAACTGTCTCCTCCTGAGAATGTAGTTGAAGAACTTCCCAGGAGATCATCGCCTGTAACTTCAAATGTTCCTCATACACCTCCAAATCCGAACACTCCTCCACCACTAGTTCCTACGTCACCTATTCCCACATCCGCCATACCCGCAGTGGATATTTCACCTACCCTTGCAACATCAACCATACTTGATACTCCTTTAGTGACAAGTATACAAACAGTTGATATTTTGTCAAGTCCTCCATCATCTATTCCTAGCCTGTCATTGCCATCATATGATATCACTTCAAAAACTGATTTTAATCGGTTCATGAATGAATCCATGTGTGATCAGCTCAATGTATAGACTACAGGAGCAGTTATGACAAACACTACGCCCATTGTCATGATACTAGTCGCTACTTCAGAAGTGAAAGTGACAACAGAGTTGACGGTTAATCCAGAAGCTCGTACCTCCTCTCTTCCCCATTGGTTGATATCTCAAGTGTCGAAGTGAAAAAAGAAAATGATTTCTCCAGAAGAGCTCGACCTTGAAGAGATAGTCCCTCCAAAAGCTAAGGGGAAGAAAAAGGCGAAAGTGTATTCACGGCTAAATGTTGACAAGACTGGTCATAAATATGCAGAAATTGGCATACCACCTCAGGAGGAAGGAGATGTCAACATGGAGGATTAGACAGTGACAAGGGTCCAACTTGGCAAGGTCACAAATGAAAGGGCAAAAGCAGATGCGCAAGTGACTTTGGATATACTAGTTGGAAGATTGGACAAAATGGAGCAAGCTCGAAACATGTACAAATAGAGGGCAGAGCATTATGCCACTGTTGTAAGGAGACTTGCAGGATCTTCAATTAATGCACAACCATTAGCAATGGTAAGTGTTGAGGACCCAACTGTCAAGAAAGCTGAGAAGTTTGCCTCTAAAGGCAGGGTGTTGTATGATTTCATCAAAAGGATTGTAGAACACGGTTCTCAAATTATAGTTGTTGCTGATGAAAAAGCTACTTTGATAGCCAAGCTCAAAACAAAGTTTGATAAGGAGGAGAATGTACTTTCCCAAGAGCGCAGAGAAATGGAAAAATGCTTGTCATCGTGGTCACAGATGAAGCAGGCAAAGCTCAGTAAATTGGTGGAAGCCGAGGTGATTCCTGACAAGGAGAAATACATAGAGGTAAGAGAATCATTGAAGCATCATATTCAGGTGATTGTGTCTCTTACAGAGGATCTCCACCAAGTACAGGAAGATGTCGAAGGGCATCGTGTTCTTCTTGAAAGAGGAATCAAGGAGTTACCAGGGCAGCTTCTTGAGGAGAATCATATCTTCCTGCCGGCCACAGAACTATCCCAAATCTTCAAAGAAGCCATCATGAAACTGGTAGACAGTGCAGACTTTTTAGAAGCCTCTCTGGATGTCATTTATGATACAAGGCTTACACTGGATAACCTTAAAACGCATCTTGACAGGTACAAAAAGGTTCACTCATCTACCATGAGATCAATCACGAGGATTCACACTATTGTGGATTACACCGTTGGTGCGGATGAGAAGTTCATGCAAGAGACCAGGAAGAAATATGAAGACTTCCACACCCAAGCAAGGAATCGTGAAGATTCCTGATCTCCAAGTGTTAGACTTTCTGATGCTTTCCATTATGCATCTTGTAAATAGTTTTTGACATCTTAAATGTCTTTTCTCGAAATGTAATTACATCGAAAATCAGAGATGTAATTTCTTGAAGACAAATTACACTTTGACTTTTGTCAAAGTTAGGTGAGATTTTCCTAAATTGACTCACCTAACTTTCCTAACTTTTCTCAATTGATTTCCTAATTTTTCTCATCCCTCTCCTTTATATATATGAGGGATTTCTATTGTAAGATTTACCTTTTAGTATTTTGCAACAAAGTGCTGCCCTTTTTGAAGCAAAATTGTGAAACTTTGTGTTCATGCTTTGTGAATGAAATTGATCAATAAAGAAGACAATTGCAAGCCAGACTTTGTGTTGGATTCAATATCTTATGAGTTGATCGTATTTGGTTGTGATTAGTGAATGATATTCGAAGGGCTTCAAGTAATTTGTGTAAACTTTGTGTTGCGTTTCTTACTTGAATTTAAGTTTATGTTTGAGTAACCTTTGGTGGATAATCTGCAAGACTTTGTGCTTGCATTTGTTCGCGCTGTTCGTGGAACTGTTGTGCTGTATCTAGAAGACTTTGTGCTTCTAATATAACACTTGTTACGTATCTTAAGGATCTACTGTTGGAAAGCTACGAAACGACTTTGTGCCTTCGTAAGCTTTTCTTTCTCATTTTTATTGTTATTGTTATCATGCTTGTACCTCTACGCTTTGATTTGACAAGATAGAGGTATTGGAATTACTACTTTGTTCTTAGTTCGAAGTTGCACAAAATTAGAACTACCAACCATGGAGCATTGTAAAACATCTTCTCTATGTTCCACCAAGTTTCCG
>VDFB02297875.1:0-44949 GCA_007258455.2 Sequoia sempervirens
TGATATTGTTTTCAGAGTTCCATAGATGGAGAAGTACACTGACATCTCGATATAACAAGCGCAGGAGGTCTATGACTCAGATCCCAGTAAGGCTAAATACCTGATAAATAGTCAATGGTTGAAAGAACCTAGGCACACTACTTCCAGATTGCTGAAGGGACTTTCGCGAAGTGACTTCAAGGAAGATGTTAGAGATATGATCACACTTTTGAGCAGAGTGAATGGGTTGCCTGAATCATCCTATTTTCATGACTGGATGTATGAATACATTAGAATCGTAAGAAGACAAAAAGTTCATGATTGGGGCAAACAGATCAGTGATGAAATACATGAACAACTGATCAATGTGCCAACCACCTCGAAGTTCTACATGACTTCTTACCTGGTGTATGTTGCAGCCGTGATGAGGCAATTTCCGGGTCTATCTACAAAAGGGAATAGGCACACCGTACCTATGTACAAATTTTTCTATCAACTAAAGCTGAAGGAAAGCCTTCACCATTTTAGGAGGGTTACTAATGCTTTCTTCGCGCCTCTGCTTTTCAGCTTTGATCCGACCCTCGAAAAGAAGAGAGTATCTAATGAGGCCTACAAAGTGGTAAGTAAAGTCGGATGCATATATATACAATTCCCAACTTTTACTTACCTAAGAGTAGGGTGCTAAACTGGTTGCCCTTACATGTTGCCCAGATACCCCTCGGACAAGTGGATTCTCGTGGAGATGTGTAGACAGCTGATTTCAGTGCATAAAGAGCGGATGAATATTCACAAGCCGAGATTCAAGTTCCCACTAACAATTCGTAGGTATACCATCAGAAGTGTACAAAATGCCAAATTAGTCTATGCAGAAATGCAGGTCATGACAATCAGGACCTATAGGTATAGGTTTGATTTTGACTACCGAAATGTCAAGAAGAAGTTGCAAAAGGGTCATCAACACAGGTACCACTTTGAGGACATCTGGGCTGATTGCAGAGATGAGGAGGCCATTTGTAAGATGGATTATTACAGGCTAACCGTACAATAGATCATAGATCTTGGTGTTGTTGACCTACCAGAGGATTTCACAGATCCTGGTGACATCATGAACGCTACCTACGATGAACAAGAAATAGCCAAGAGGCCGTTGCTTGCAATTCAATGGTCCAGAAAAGAAAGTGTTTCCATCAGGGAGAGATTGGCACCAATTTTGTCTAACACTGTAGAGTGGTTACACAAGCACCACTTTGAGATGAAAACTTTCAGAACAAATTTTGAGGGAGAAGGATCCGGAGTAGAAGCCGACTGACAACAAGAACTCCGCATGAAAGATAAATTTGTGGCTATTCCCACTTCTTCATGAAGAGGCCCTAGGATCAAGTTCACTGTGGGCAAGAAAGACACACGGGTCGTCCCAGAAGGAGAAACTATAGAATCGGAACCATCTCGCTCCAAAGGAAAGGGGGCTGTTTTTGAAGAGATAGATTCCGATGAAGAAGGAAATTCCAGTGATCAATCCGCTGAAGAAGAAGATTCAGCAGAAGTAGACTTTGGTGAGGAAGAAGATTCCCAAGATGAACAAGAGTCTGAAGGTGATCAAGAAGGTGAACCAGAGTCAGAAGAACAAGAGGATGATCAATAGGAACCCGGGCATGATGAAGAAAGAACTGTCTCCTCCTGAGAATGTAGTTGAAGAACTTCCCAGGAGATCATCGCCTGTAACTTCAAATGTTCCTCATACACCTCCAAATCCGAACACTCCTCCACCACTAGTTCCTACGTCACCTATTCCCACATCCGCCATACCCGCAGTGGATATTTCACCTACCCTTGCAACATCAACCATACTTGATACTCCTTTAGTGACAAGTATACAAACAGTTGATATTTTGTCAAGTCCTCCATCATCTATTCCTAGCCTGTCATTGCCATCATATGATATCACTTCAAAAACTGATTTTAATCGGTTCATGAATGAATCCATGTGTGATCAGCTCAATGTATAGACTACAGGAGCAGTTATGACAAACACTACGCCCATTGTCATGATACTAGTCGCTACTTCAGAAGTGAAAGTGACAACAGAGTTGACGGTTAATCCAGAAGCTCGTACCTCCTCTCTTCCCCATTGGTTGATATCTCAAGTGTCGAAGTGAAAAAAGAAAATGATTTCTCCAGAAGAGCTCGACCTTGAAGAGATAGTCCCTCCAAAAGCTAAGGGGAAGAAAAAGGCGAAAGTGTATTCACGGCTAAATGTTGACAAGACTGGTCATAAATATGCAGAAATTGGCATACCACCTCAGGAGGAAGGAGATGTCAACATGGAGGATTAGACAGTGACAAGGGTCCAACTTGGCAAGGTCACAAATGAAAGGGCAAAAGCAGATGCGCAAGTGACTTTGGATATACTAGTTGGAAGATTGGACAAAATGGAGCAAGCTCGAAACATGTACAAATAGAGGGCAGAGCATTATGCCACTGTTGTAAGGAGACTTGCAGGATCTTCAATTAATGCACAACCATTAGCAATGGTAAGTGTTGAGGACCCAACTGTCAAGAAAGCTGAGAAGTTTGCCTCTAAAGGCAGGGTGTTGTATGATTTCATCAAAAGGATTGTAGAACACGGTTCTCAAATTATAGTTGTTGCTGATGAAAAAGCTACTTTGATAGCCAAGCTCAAAACAAAGTTTGATAAGGAGGAGAATGTACTTTCCCAAGAGCGCAGAGAAATGGAAAAATGCTTGTCATCGTGGTCACAAATGAAGCAGGCAAAGCTCAGTAAATTGGTGGAAGCCGAGGTGATTCCTGACAAGGAGAAATACATAGAGGTAAGAGAATCATTGAAGCATCATATTCAGGTGATTGTGTCTCTTACAGAGGATCTCCACCAAGTACAGGAAGATGTCGAAGGGCATCGTGTTCTTCTTGAAAGAGGAATCAAGGAGTTACCAGGGCAGCTTCTTGAGGAGAATCATATCTTCCTGCCGGCCACAGAACTATCCCAAATCTTCAAAGAAGCCATCATGAAACTGGTAGACAGTGCAGACTTTTTAGAAGCCTCTCTGGATGTCATTTATGATACAAGGCTTACACTGGATAACCTTAAAATGCATCTTGATAGGTACAAAAAGGTTCACTCATCTACCATAAGATCAATTACGAGGATTCACACTATTGTGGATTACACCGTTGGTGCGGATGAGAAGTTCATGCAAGAGACCAGGAAGAAATATGAAGACTTCCGCGCCCAAGCAAGGAATCGTGAAGATTCCTGATCTCCAAGTGTTAGACTTTCTGATGCTTTCCATTATGCATCTTGTAAATAGTTTTTGACATCTTAAACGTCTTTTCTCGAAATGTAATTACATCGAAAATCAGAGATGTAATTTCTTGAAGACAAATTACACTTTGACTTTTGTCAAAGTTAGGTGAGATTTTCCTAAATTGACTCACCTAACTTTCCTAACTTTTCTCAATTGATTTCCTAATTTTTCTCATCCCTCTCCTTTATATATATGAGGGATTTCTATTGTAAGATTTACCTTTTAGTATTTTGCAACAAAGTGCTGCCCTTTTTGAAGCAAAATTGTGAAACTTTGTGTTCATGCTTTGTGAATGAAATTGATCAATAAAGAAGACAATTGCAAGCCAGACTTTGTGTTGGATTCAATATCTTATGAGTTGATCGTATTTGGTTGTGATTAGTGAATGATATTCAAAGGGCTTCAAGTAATTTGTGTAAACTTTGTGTTGCGTTTCTTACTTGAATTTAAGTTTATGTTTGAGTAACCTTTGGTGGATAATCTGCAAGACTTTGTGCTTGCATTTGTTCGCGCTGTTCGTGGAACTGTTGTGCTGTATCTAGAAGACTTTGTGCTTCGAATATAACACTTGTTACGTATCTTAAGGATCTACTGTTGGAAAGCTACGAAACGACTTTGTGCCTTCGTAAGCTTTTCTTTCTCATTTTTATTGTTATTGTTATCATGCTTGTACCTCTACGCTTTGATTTGACAAGATAGAGGTATTGGAATTACTACTTTGTTCTTAGTTCGAAGTTGCACAAAATTAGAACTACCAACCATGGAGCATTGTAAAACATCTTCTCTATGTTCCACCAAGTTTCCGATATGGGGGGATGGCGGAACAGCGGGACGTGTTTCGGGGACGACATTTTTTTAGGGGATTTTTGTGGACGGGGGGACGGCTATATATATATATATATATATTAAAAATATAGGGAAATTTCAGATATTCATACAAGTAATGATAATCATAACAATGAACATTGATAAAGGTGCAAATGTAATCACCAATCATATTGACATATACATTTTAGAGTCGAACAAATTAATACCACAACTACTTAATTGCTTCCATAATTCATGTCAAATAATTAATGTGCATATGATATAAAATTTTAAAAATAAAATGCCCAAAGGCTACAAGTTTGCACTACAAATGTCGAAATGACAGTCACAAATGTCCAAACCATAGTAATAGAAAGTATGATGGCTGCCTCTACTTGACATTTGCCAACATTGCATCAAAATCAGACTCAGAGTCTGAGTCATTGCCAATTTTTCTCTTGTTCACTTGCCTCTTAGCTGCAATTTTTTTTTTGGAATTTAAAAATTAACTCAAATGGCTTTGAAAGCAAGTTATATGTTTCATTTTAGGCTTGGGAGGGTGTGGGGTCCACTTAGAAACACTAAAAAAATAAGCATTTTTAATTTCAAAGTTTTTTTCTTTGTAAAAACTTGTTGGAAAAAAGGGGACGACTGGCTGTCCCATGGATGATTAGGGGACACCTGGGTGTCCCCTAACCGTCCAGGAGACGGCGGGTCGTCCCCTTGTTGTCCCTGTCAATCGGGGACGTTTCGAAAAAAAGGGGACTTTTTGGGGACGACTGCCAGCCATCCCCTAGGCGTCCCCCGTCCCCGAGACGTCCCGAGTACGGGTATAGAGGGAAAAAGGGTAGGGGACGCGTCCCCATGTTTCCTTGCATCTTCTCTGAAAAAAGAGAGAAGGATGAATGTGACACCCTAAATCTATTAATTGTAGTGTACATGTTGTAAATACTTAGTTAGTTTTACTTGTTTCTAAAAGTAGTAAGAAGGGCGCCTCCTCTTTTTGAGAGGAGAAATTACATCTCACACAGCTGTGGCTGAAGTCCTATTTGTGTAATCTATTGAATAGAGGATTACATAATTTTTGCCCAACAATATTGCGAATGACATGAACTGAACTATTTATGCATACATCTCAATATTCAAAGCTCTTTTTTCATAATTTCAATTGACTTGGACCATACATTTAGATATAAATTCTCTGTCAAACATTTAAGCCACTAAGAGCAGATATTATGACAACCTAACCTGATTCTCGGTCTAGAAACACTTGCAGCAGGTATCATTCATTTCTTTCAGAATAGCTTTTGTTTAAAACCATAGATATCAACACCCCTGTATACTTATATCATACCTGCAATTTCTGACGACCCCTCCAATTCCATATAGATTTAATCCTAATTACACGAATTCTTGAAGGCAACGACTCTCAGAGTATTCAAGTATTCTGAACAGCACGGCTCCCAATAGCTCCCAAATTCAGCAACTCTCACAATTCATTATCTTGCGTTCCCATTCATTCACAACATCCACTTTCCCTGCTAATTGCCACGATAGCCTCTATCTTGTCTTTAGTAGAGTTGAATTAGATAGTCGATGTTAGATAAAGATGAGTTGATGTATCACTTAAATACAATGCCACCCAATACTCTTCCAAGACTCTCTAATACATTCTTTTTCCATATATCGGATTTCTTGTCCAGTGTCGATCAAATTAAAACTTATTTGATGCACTTGTTCTAATACTCTCAGGATTATCATTAACTACGTGCCAGCTTTAAATGAAGATATCCTCATCACCAATTTCCAATCCCTTGTCGGTATTAGACTGCTCAACAATTATATTCCAACTCGAATATGGCTTCAATGATATCTTTTCTGGCTCCTTTATTCTTCAAATCTTTCAAGGATATCATAGACTATAGAAGACTCCTAGAAACAACGGTAGTAGGACCGAGTGCTCGCGTTAGGAATTTTAAATGTATTAGTCTTTTGGCATCCCGTAAGCCAATCGTCGCTTCTCTCCCCGCATTCCGCGGCTAAGTATATTGGGCCAATTGACTTGGTTAATGACAACTCCTTGTTGTAGCTGAAGCACCGACTCTTTGAAATTCATTTAACCCGTCGCTAAGAGGATATCGCTTCTTTCTCATAAACAAACGACTCTTATGACTTCACTTGGCTTTTGCTTCAGTAAGAACCATGCCTCCACAATTCAACTTTCCGTCATCTTCCATTAATATGCGATTAAGCTTGGTACTATCGGTGTGTGTCCTGAGGCATCTGCTCACACCAAGCTCAGAGATATAATTTGTATTTCATATGCTCTTCCTCGACTCTTCTTTTCCCTTCTCATACAACAGAGTAATTAGATGAAAACTATCGAAACTGTTAATATCTTCAGAATGTAACGCCTCCAACAAAACTCCGATGAATATTAAATACTGTCAGTTTCTTGAATGATATGGCTCTCCTCTTAAAATTTATCCGCCTTACTCATGGGATTACTCTATAGTGCGACTCCATTTCCCCAATTACTGAAAATTGGGTAGGAGTAGGATTCATAAGCCCATCTCTTGCTTAGCTAACTCTTCCAAAGATGGTTTCCCAACAATCTCTGTCATCTATGGCCATCGCTCAATTTATGCCACGTCCCATTAAAGGTTATAATAACAAATGACTAAATTCCAACGCATATACTGTATGAACAATTTGATGTAAACTGATGCCTTTCTACGAAAGTTTTCCAGAAACCCGATTTATTTATCTTAATTCATAAGGCTCTAGAATTAATTTCCACTCAGTATTGATTTAATTCCTGAAATTGTAGCCTCCTGTAGCTTCTATAATTAATGGACAAGGTTTATTCAACAGTCAGCTAATACATTTGCTTCAAATGTTCTCAAACTTCAAATCTGATTGAGACACTGGAATTTTCATTAAAATTCAATCTTCTTTAATATACAAATTCCAATTCAATTCACTGCAAAACTTCCAGCACTAGACTAATTGAACAATTAAACAAAACTGACTCTAAAATTATCTGCAAATAAACCTCAGAAAATTAGTCACAATGAATTCCCAACACAACCCTTGAAATAGGATTGTCAGCCACCACCCTGGGTGTATCTTCCAACACCGAAGATGATCTTCTTTTAGAGGTCACCCCACCTCGGAAAGGTTGTGAACCACGTCCACCAAAAAACCTGTTCCAAATCCAAAAATCCAGCCTGCTGAAACAAAGCTCTGAAAATCTTTTATTAATTCCTCCTTGTAACTCCTCACATCTTCTTGATTTCCCTTTTTCTCCTTCTTTTAGTTTTAATTCATTTCTTATTTCCCCCCTCAAAATAACTTTATTTATTCCTTTTAACTCTCCAAAACAAGTTACCTTTTTCTACAACAATAATTAATTTAAGTTGTCTTAATATTTTAACCCTTTGTTGACAACATTAAATTAATTATTTAATTTATGCTGACTTAAAATTTGGGACATTACAGTCTCTCCTCAATCTGAACCTTCCATAAGAGTTCTTCAATCAAACTGTGTGTGCGATCAAATTGGGATAGAGCTTGCACTTCTTTTTCAGTGGATACCTTGCATTGACCTTCCCGCTCATGAATATGCAAAGGTGTTGTACTACTGATACACTATAAGTAAAAATCAAAACTTTGTTTCTTGTCATTGATGCCCTCATAGCTGCCCTGTTACGACCAAATTCTGCGTAAATTAAAAACTTTCCCATTTTCACTTTAAACATGTAAAAGTAACATATAACAAAGATATTACAATAAATTTCTTTCTTTCTTTATTGATAAACATGTACAAGTTACAATATGTTTCCTCATGAATTTCATTTTCATTGCAAATATAAATCAGAGTTAAAAAGGAATACAGTTACATACATAGCTCGTAAGCTTTTGCACAAATAGAAGTAAGAAGGTCCAGGAGTCCGTCCTTTCAAATCTTGGTACATTGGCCGCTTGCTGTGGAGGAGAAACATCACTCGGGCGCTTTTCCGCCAACCACGGACTTATAATGCGGTCCCCCGCATCGATCATTTTGCAATGAACGGCCCTCCCTTCGAAGAAGAGATTGGTAGGGTATCCTTTAACGATTACCAACTGAGCATATTGTTGTGTCCTACACAACTAGAACCTTGCTATTTCACAATCTCGATCTAGTACTCGGATCACAATGAACTGACAGTGTAGTCTCAACTATCTCACATCTAGGTGGAAGTTGTACCTTTCACTACTTTGGCCAAAGTATTCTCATTCAGTACTTCGAATGAAGGTCATCTATCATAATCACTACTCAGGGCCGATTTGACTTAAGGCTTCCTTACTCTACGCATAGGTTTGTCCTTCAATGGGTGAATTCGTCATCCCAGACATCCTACAATCATACGAACCTACTAGAAATGAAAACAGTATTCAAGCGTCTTGTATCAATTCCTCCTAACTAGGAATTCTTTATCCTAGGAGTACTTAACTTGTCTCAGTTATCCCTATAACTTAAGCTAAAAGACTTCACTTGATTCTGCCATCATCTCGATCCTAGTAGCTAATAAGTATGTTTACGTATTCCCACATATAGAGATCATACACAACATGCAAAAACCATTTAAAATGCAAACAAATCCTTCTCTTTTATCTTTTTCATTATTTCGTTCTAATGCAAGAGAAACATTCTAATCCCTTAAGCTTTTTACTCCTATATTCCCTTTTTCACAATCCATTAAACATTGAATCCCTATATACTTCTCATATGGAGTTCATACCTAGTTTACACTTGAACGCAAGCACACACTTATGATATCGGGTATAGACTTCAGAAAACATGTATAGCTATTCCTCAAGGTAATTTACTTACATGGTGCAACATAGAACCATTCCTTGTATATTTTAACTGAAGTATTGAACTTATTGCAATTCCCTAATTATGCACATTCAGCATTTTACTTTTTTTAGTTATTTATCAAGAAATATGCTCTATAACAAGAAGGATGAAACAGCATGCCTGGTATATGCCTTTTCCCTTATTGGGATGACCTTGAATGGGTTTGCAGCTCCTCAGACCTCGAACAAAAGACTTCCAGCACTCTCAGACCAGTCTCAAAATCTTCCTCAGAAATTAATCCCTTACTACAGCTGAAAAGTAATCTCAATTTCTTACTGTGAACTCAGAAGTGATGAATATAACAATAGAAGATGTCTCTCAGCAATTGGTGAAATATGCTTTCATGAAATAAGAAAATCTTCTCTCAGCAGTTTTAAACTCATTCACAAATGATGAACTCAATTCTCTCACAAATGATGAACTCAACTCCAAATTCCTACTCAACTGTAATTCACAAATACCACACTCTGAACTCAAAATGATTTAATTCACTGTGACTGGTAATTTGCTGGTAATAACTCACTGTATTTGTCAAACTCAGCAATGCAGTAAACTCAAGCAATATAATGAAATGGATATGGAATAAAATTACAAAACTCAGATTGCTCAATGTGCGTATTCACAATGAATGGAAGGGCGTCATTATATAGGGCCGAGTTGAAACAGTTTTCCACTTAAGAAGGCATGTTCATTGACAGCAAAGTGCCCAGAAATGGTCAAAATGATAGATGGCGGATTCTTTAAACCCTTAGTCATCAGTTTGAAGGTGATTCGACCTTCTTTCAAGCCAGCAAATGAATAATTTTTCGATTCTCACATGGCGGATTGACAGGTCATGGCGTTTTCCAGATTTTAGGTTATTTTGCAGCAATAAATCAGGAGGTTTCATTCCAGATGAAAAGGTCAAGGTTTAAAATGTTCCACGTCGTTATTTTTGCCATGAGATCATTATTTGCGCCACTTCTTAGTGATCCGTTCTTTGCCCACGCGCTTCAGACGCGTTTTTCTTCCTGCGCGCATCTTCCTCACGCGATTTTTCATGAAAACGTTTTTTTTTTTTCATTTTGTTTTAAATATTTCAAATGTTCATTAAAATAAATTCGATTTATCATGCTTGTGAAAAACGTCACATTTTTGAAATTTCGACCTCCTTCAGAGTAAAGCGCTGTTATAGACTTTGTTTTTTTTTTAACATATATAAACATATATAATTTTAACTCTTTTCATTTCTCTAAAAGATATATAATATATATATATATATATATATATATTTAACTCATTAAATATATATATTTATATATTTAACTCTATTCATTTTCCAAAGGATATATATAATATATATATTTAATTTTATTATATTTAATATATTTATAATTATAGTTTTAATCTACATCATATATATCCATGTATATTTCAAGTTTTAAAATAAACTTATATACATAAATGTATATCTTGTAAAAACTATATTATATATAATACTAAATATATAATTTTGTTTAATAATATATATACCCGTACACATTTTTATTTTTCAAAGTACGTATACTGTGAGTCAGTCAGCATACTTTCATCTCACGTACCCATGTATATGTGTATATAAGTGTATTATTAAATTCAAAGGCTTAAGAATAAACATCATTAATTTCACCACAACATCAGGCAGAATGTGTACATATATATATACCTGTGTATACGTATGTATGCGTACATACATGTCGACACATGTGTATGAGCATATCCGTCTGCTTAACATACACATGTATTGATATGTCTGTACATATAAATACGTGTTCACAATGTATAGATGTATGTGCATTCCCAATCAATCATTAACACATAACTTTCACATCACTCATACTTGGTCCATGGTATAGCAAGTCTGACGTTTAAACAATCACATTCCCTAAGCATAAAGTAGTGAATTCAGAACCCTTATGTCAATAAACAAGCCTATACATGACTTACCGTTATCTTGACAAACAGACTTGGCTTACTCAATCTATAGTATGTGTGTGTATGCTCAATTTGGTAATTCGTTACTGTTTACCCGACCAAGTTCCTCCCCGAATGATGTCTCTCCTCTGTCCGGAGGTACAGTCTTCATACCTGCATATCATGACATGACACCGGCAGTCATATGCTCATAACAAGGTAAAAACATCTCACGAGTTAGAATAACATTATTCTATAATTGTATGCAACATTTAATCAAGACAAAATCATTTAGAAGTAACAATCAAATGAAACCATCATTTAAACATAACTCAATCATTTATTAACAAGATCAACCATGTTTTATTCATCATCAAGATTCAAACAGTACAATCAATTGCCCTATACAATAGTAGCTATAATATCGGGATGTAACATACTTCCCCCCTTAGGAATCATCGTCCCCGATGAACTAAGGTATTATTCAAAAAGCATAAAAACATGACTCTACATTTATTCTACACTCTTGAAAGCTTCAAGAATGTTTTATTGGCGTAATCTGGACATCAACTTGTCCATCACTCATGGCAGTGTTCTTCCTCTGCTGAAACATGGCCTTTTGAGTAGGTAGTGAATTGCCATGCTGATTACCAGAAGTTTTGTTGGGGCATTCATTTGCATAATGATTACCTCTACAAATAAAGCATCCTGCTCTTGGTCCTCTTTTCTCCATGGTTTCCCCAGTCTTATTAACACCTTCACTAGCTCTGCTAGTGTCACCATACCTTGAGTTGTCTCTTTTCCAGTCTTTTCTGAATTCCTTCTCATTGAAGCGAGATCTCTTCCCCTTTTTCCTTGCTGCATCTTGCGCAAATTCTTCCTTCTTGGGGGCAATCTTGTCAGAGACTTCAGTTTGCTTCTTTTGTTCTTCTCCTTCATACTGATTGGAGTCTGCCTTAAGCTTTTGCTCCCGCTTAATGGCTTTTTCATACACAAGATCCATTGTGGTCGGACCATGCATATCGACTTCACCTCCAATATTACTGTTCAATCCCAAGATGAATTTCCTGATCCGGAATCGTTCATCTTTATGATAGATAGGAACATATCGCAAAAGCCGAGTAAATTTCTCCCAGTACTCGTTGACTGACATGGTTCCTTGCCTCAATTCTTGGAAATCAGAAAGTTTTTGGTCATAATAGAGTTGTGGCAACCACCGCTTGCGGAAGATTTCAATGAACTCTTTCCAAGTCAGCTTCCAGGAATTTATATCCAATTCTAGTTTCTTGTTTATCCACCAGTTGGAGGCTTCACCTGCTAACTGATAAGCACCCCAAGCTGCTTTAGTAACTTCGTCATAATTTCTTATGTCAAAGTACTTTTCCATTTGTACTAACCATACCTCAGCTTCGTCACCTCCGGCACTTCCATCAAATTTTGGAGGGTATACCTTCTTCATATCCTTTGTTAACTCAGTGGACACTTGTTTCTTCTTCTTCTCAATAGACGGAGTTGGAGATTTCTCCTTCTCACGGTTATGATTAATGCCTTCTCCATGCGAAGAACTTTCCTCTTCATTATTGGTGACAGGTTTCTCAACTGCTTTTGCCTTTTCAAGGTTGGACAATCTCGCCAGAATCTGTTCCAGCTTAGCTTCTATTCCTGTTGGTTCTTGTTCCTCTTCACGACTCGTTCCAGGAATATTTCTCGTTCTCTCATACACTTTCACCATGATTTAAAAGTTCTCTTAAACCTGAATGTTTAATACAAGTTAGCCTAATTAAACTTTCAACTATCTTTTGGAAAACATATAAACATACATTCACATGATTTTCATGCAAGTTTTGGTCTACCACTTTTGCTTATTGACTATAATATTTTGTACATTCACTCAACTGAATATTTCAAGTATGATCATGGTTTGTTTGCTAAACTGAAATACCCTTTCAGGATTCTAAGCAACTACTTGTTCATAAATCAAAATTCTGTAAATCAAGTTTTCCAAAACGTTGATTACTTTCATGAGTTTATCCACTTAGAACATTATGTTAGTTCCACTAACATAATTAGATTGATCTGTTTCGTGTTCTATCATTTTCCTCTGGAATCTAAGAGAGTATGTATGTTCTACCAATGATGACTTCCGATCTTCATTTTCTGGTATACCGGACATTACCTTGCCACATTCCGTGCAGCTTCTTACTCTATCTTTTTCCTAGATTTTAGTGGTTTCTCATTCGACAATTTCCGTTGTCGCTTTCATGTTTTAACTCCGACATTAATTCCTTGTTTCATTCTCATAGACTCAAAGCTGTTCTATACCAAATCCAAAAGTTTTTGACTCTTTAAAACTATAGTTTACAACTATCGAAAGTTGTCACACTCCTTCTCATTCCTTGGAGTCACAAAACTATTTCGTTAGATAAAGGTATAACCTGGTTATTCATCCTAACCTTTCTGCCTAACCTAATTGCATATGTTTCCGCAATTCTAGGTGACATTTGTTGGTTTAGGAGTTTCTTTTGAGTTTAACTCTTAACTCGTTCTAGTTTACTTAAGTTACTAAGGATCTCATTTTTTTTTTCCTTTTCACCTCTTTAAGTTCTTTTCTCTTGTCTTTGCAGCACAAGAACTTTTCAACCGTTATCTTCTGATAAGGTTTACGCATTGTTGCGTAATGAGCTCATAGGTTTCAGTGCAGAACCTGGTAGCTCTGATACCACATGTTACGACCAAATTCTGCGTAAATTAAAAACTTTCCCATTTTCACTTTAAACATGTAAAAGTAACATATAACAAAGATATTACAATAAATTTCTTCCTTTCTTTATTGATAAACATGTACAAGTTACAATATGTTTCCTCATGAATTTCATTTTCATTGCAAATATAAATAAGAGTTAAAAAGGAATACAGTTACATACATAGCTCGTAAGCTTTGCACAAATAGAAGTAAGAAGGTCCAGAGTCCGGCCTTTCAAATCTTGGTACATTGGCCGCTTGCTATGGAGGAGAAACATCACTCGCAACGTAACCCGCGGACTTATAATGCGGTCCCCATTTCATTTTGCGTAGGCGCCCTCCTTGAAGAAAGAGATTGGTGAGGTATCCTTAACGATTACCAAGCTGAGCATAGTGTTATGTCCTACACAACTAGAACCTTGCTATTTCACAATCTCGATCTAGTACTCGGATCACAATGAACTCCACAGGTAGTCTCAACTATCTCACATCTAGTGGAAGTTGTACCTTTCACTACTTTGGCCAAAGTATTCTCATTGATTACTTGAATGAAGGTCATCTATCATAATCACTACCTAGGGGCCGATTTGACTTAAG
Organism: Sequoia sempervirens; assembly: GCA_007258455.2. Taxonomy (NCBI): domain Eukaryota; kingdom Viridiplantae; phylum Streptophyta; class Pinopsida; order Cupressales; family Cupressaceae; genus Sequoia; species Sequoia sempervirens. The sequence continues at coordinate 14,284 of VDFB02297875.1, forward strand.
GCTTCCTTACTCTACGCATAGGTTTGTCCTTCAATGGGTGAATTCGTCATCCCAGACATCCTACAATCATACGAACCTACTAGAAATGAAAACAGTATTCAAGCGTCTTGTATCAATTCCTCCTAACTAGGAATTCTTTATCCTAGGAGTACTTAACTTGTCTCAGTTATCCCTATAACTTAAGCTAAAAGACTTCACTTGATTCTGCCATCATCTCGATCCTAGTAGCTAATAAGTATGTTTACGTATTCCCACATATAGAGATCATACACAACATGCAAAAACCATTTAAAATGCAAACAAATCCTTCTCTTTTATCTTTTTCATTATTTCGTTCTAATGCAAGAGAAACATTCTAATCCCTTAAGCTTTTTACTCCTATATTCCCTTTTTCACAATCCATTAAACATTGAATCCCTATATACTTCTCATATGGAGTTCATACCTAGTTTACACTTGAACGCAAGCACACACTTATGATATCGGGTATAGACTTCAGAAAACATGTATAGCTATTCCTCAAGGTAATTTACTTACATGGTGCAACATAGAACCATTCCTTGTATATTTTAACTGAAGTATTGAACTTATTGCAATTCCCTAATTATGCACATTCAGCATTTTACTTTTTTTAGTTATTTATCAAGAAATATGCTCTATAACAAGAAGGATGAAACAGCATGCCTGGTATATGCCTTTTCCCTTATTGGGATGACCTTGAATGGGTTTGCAGCTCCTCATACCTCGAACAAAAGACTTCCAGCACTCTCAGACCAGTCTCAAAATCTTCCTCAGAAATTAATCCCTTACTACAGCTGAAAAGTAATCTCAATTTCTTACTGTGAACTCAAAAGTGATGAATATAACAATAGAAGATGTCTCTCAGCAATTGGTGAAATATGCTTTCATGAAATAAGAAAATCTTCTCTCAGCAGTTTTAAACTCATTCACAAATGATGAACTCAATTCTCTCACAAATGATGAACTCAACTCCAAATTCCTACTCAACTGTAATTCACAAATACCACACTCTGAACTCAAAATGATTTAATTCACTGTGACTGGTAATTTGCTGGTAATAACTCACTGTATTTGTCAAACTCAGCAATGCAGTAAACTCAAGCAATATAATGAAATGGATATGGAATAAAATTACAAAACTCAGATTGCTCTGTAATGTCCCCTTCTCAAACCTGTTCGATCATGTGACCGTTGGCCTTTTTCTGGAAACCCGAAGGCTAGTCGGAAGGTAAAATTAGGGTTTCCTATTTTTGAGGAGGTCATTGCTCAGAGATGGTGGATTCAATGGCGGATTCTTTCTGGGTTTTCAGAGAGCTTCGCAGTGGTATGTTCATCTCGGCATTCGGAGCACTTTCTGGAATTTACTATTTTTAGTAAATTCTATTTTTGGCAGCTTTCCAGATGAGCTCAGGTTGGTTGACTTCTAGCTTCAGATTGATCAGTTGACTTCATCAGTATTGGCTTCAGGGCACTTTCGGAGAAATAAGTTAAGTCATTTAAATTAAAAAAAGTCACGTTTTAATTATTATATTTTAACGTTGACCCTTGGCTTAGAGTTAATGACTTAAGGTTGTTTTAAAAAGGTGGTCATTTGAGGGTGGCGCCTCATTAATGAATATTTTAATAATTTCTAAAGTCTGAGCAAGCTAATGTTGGGCGCATTAAATAAAGTATGATCTTTATTCAAAAATATCAAATCAAAAGCTTGAAGGCAAAAGTACGCCCATCATTGAGGAGAGTGGGTTTTGACCTAAAAACAGATTTTAGGGTTTTGCGAAGCCAACGGAAGAAATTATAAAGAGGAGTCTTGGTGCATCATTTCGGCATCTTGGAAAATACACCGTTATGCTGCCGGATTGATTCTGGATTGCTTCGAGGGATGAAGACCTCCTAGTTTGGGCATCTCTTCTCGTTTGTAAGACAACGACTAGTGATGATTATTAGTCTATTTGTGAGTGCATCTTAGCTATTTCATTTGTGTTCAGTTTTGCATTGTAAAATCTGTTTTGAGTATTTTAGTGTTGCAGCTTTAGCTTCTTTTCATACAGCAGATTGCATGTTTTGCTCATATCTCAAAAAAGACAAAAAATATCATTCTGGGTACTGCATCATTGGATGAGTTTGTAATAGGCGCCCATATCTTCCAGTTCTTAGATTTTTAGAAAGAGTATTGAATTTTTAAGAGGAAGTCGAATTTCTGTCCTAGGCCGTACCATTGGCATATGCATTGGGATCCGTGTTAATTAAATCTGCAGGGTTTGGTTCAGTTTCAAGTGTCTATCTTGGTCGCCTAGATCTTCTGAGTGCTTAGCACTTTACGGCATGTCAATTGGATGATTATTAAGCAAGTTGTGAGCATTCTTTGGAACTTGTGCACTGCTGATTGCTCATTTAAAGTACAGATCTGACAAAAAGGCAGAATACAGAAATCTGCATTTCTGTTTTGTGTTTGGGACACTGTGATTTCTTAAGGATTGTAATTGATTATTGGTTGAACATACTATTTGACAAGCATATGATATCTTGACATTGCAGGCAGTCATAATCTTGTAAACTGGCAGTAGTACTGACCAGTGTTTTGATATTGCTTTGTCATTTCTTGTAATAATCATTCCTACTTTCAGTTTAGAGTAAAATAGTGATAACTCCACCCTATGGTCGCTACTGTCCATTCTGGATGAGCAAGCACATTCTGGGTGTCGAGAAGTTTCCTCTTTCAGCATTATTTCTTTCAAGCATTATTTTGTATTTACTCCGTCATATGGTCGCCCCTCACTCCGCTTTGGATTGGGTAGCACATACTTGGCGTTGAGTTCCTTTTCCAGCATAAGCAATTCATTTTAGATCCTCTGACCAATGCTCACCATCATCGGTGCCATACTGGTTAGAGTTGCTTCAGTACGTTTTGGTTTATCATCTAACCTTAACGGGTACTTGATTGTAATGTTGTAATCTGCAATTGTTAAAATCGAAAAAAATTGGCTCGGAATATTTCATGCTCAATGTGCGTATTCACAATGAATGGAAGGGCGTCATTATATAGGGCCGAGTTGAAACAGTTTTCCACTTAAGAAGGCATGTTCATTGACAGCAAAGTGCCCAGAAATGGTCAAAATGATAGATGGCGGATTCTTTAAACCCTTAGTCATCAGTTTGAAGGTGATTCGACCTTCTTTCAAGCCAGCAAATGAATAATTTTTCGATTCTCACATGGCGGATTGACAGGTCATGGCGTTTTCCAGATTTTAGGTTATTTTGCAGCAATAAATCAGGAGGTTTCATTCCAGATGAAAAGGTCAAGGTTTAAAATGTTCCACGTCGTTATTTTTGCCATGAGATCATTATTTGCGCCACTTCTTAGTGATCCGTTCTTTGCCCACGCGCTTCAGACGCGTTTTTCTTCCTGCGCGCATCTTCCTCACGCGATTTTTCATGAAAACGTTTTTTTTTCATTTTGTTTTAAATATTTCAAATGTTCATTAAAATAAATTCGATTTATCATGCTTGTGAAAAACGTCACATTTTTGAAATTTCGACCTCCTTCAGAGTAAAGCGCTATTATAGACTTTGTTTTTTTTTTAACATATATAAACATATATAATTTTAACTCTTTTCATTTCTCTAAAAGATATATAATATATATATTTAATTTTATTATATTTAATATATTTATAATTATAGTTTTAATCTACATCATATATATCCATGTATATTTCAAGTTTTAAAATAAACTTATATACATAAATGTATATCTTGTAAAAACTATATTATATATAATACTAAATATATAATTTTGTCTAATAATATATATACCCGTACACATTTTTATTTTTCAAAGTACGTATACTGTGAGTCAGTCAGCATACTTTCATCTCACGTACCCATGTATATGTGTATATAAGTGTATTATTAAATTCAAAGGCTTAAGAATAAACATCATTAATTTCACCACAACATCAGGCAGAATGTGTACATATATATATACCTGTGTATACGTATGTATGCGTACATACATGTCGACACATGTGTATGAGCATATCCGTCTGCTTAACATACACATGTATTGATATGTCTGTACATATAAATACGTGTTCACAATGTATAGATGTATGTGCATTCCCAATCAATCATTAACACATAACTTTCACATCACTCATACTTGGTCCATGGTATAGCAAGTCTGACGTTTAAACAATCACATTCCCTAAGCATAAAGTAGTGAATTCAGAACCCTTATGTCAATAAACAAGCCTATACATGACTTACCGTTATCTTGACAAACAGACTTGGCTTACTCAATCTATAGTATGTGTGTGTATGCTCAATTTGGTAATCGTTACTGTTTACCCGACCAAGTTCCTCCCCGAATGATGTCTCTCCTCTGTCCGGAGGTACAGTCTTCATACCTGCATATCATGACATGACACCGGCAGTCATATGCTCATAACAAGGTAAAAACATCTCACGAGTTAGAATAACATTATTCTATAATTGTATGCAACATTTAATCAAGACAAAATCATTTAGAAGTAACAATCAAATGAAACCATCATTTAAACATAACTCAATCATTTATTAACAAGATCAACCATGTTTTATTCATCATCAAGATTCAAACAGTACAATCAATTGCCCTATACAATAGTAGCTATAATATCGGGATGTAACATACTTCCCCCCTTAGGAATCATCGTCCCCGATGAACTAAGGTATTATTCAAAAAGCATAAAAACATGACTCTACATTTATTCTACATTCTTGAAAGCTTCAAGAATGTTTTATTGGCGTACTCTGGACATCAACTTGTCTATCACTCATGGCAGTGTTTTTCCTCTGCTGAAACATGGCCTTTTGAGTAGGTAGTGAATTGCCATGCTGATTACCAGAAGTTTTGTTGGGGCATTCATTTGCATAATGATTACCTCTACAAATAAAGCATCTTGCTCTTGGTCCTCTTTTCTCCATGGTTTCCCCAGTCTTATTAACACCTTCACTAGCTCTGCTAGTGTCACCATACCTTGAGTTGTCTCTTTTCCAGTCTTTTCTGAATTCCTTCTTATTGAAGCGAGATCTCTTCCCCTTTTACCTTGCTGCATCTTGCGCAAATTCATCCTTCTTGGGGGCAATCTTGTCAGAGACTTCAGTTTGCTTCTTTTGTTCTTCTCCTTCATACAGATTGGAGTCTGCCTTAAGCTTCTGCTCCCGCTTAATGGCTTTTTCATACACAAGATCCATTGTGGTCGGACCATGCATATCGACTTCACCTCCAATATTACTGTTCAATCCCAAGATGAATTTCCTGATCCGGAATCGTTCATCTTTATGATAGATAGGAACATATCGCAAAAGCCGAGTAAATTTCTCCCAGTACTCGTTGACTGACATGGTTCCTTGCCTCAATTCTTGGAAATCAGAAAGTTTTTGGTCATAATAGAGTTGTGGCAACCACCGCTTGCGGAAGATTTCAATGAACTCTTTCCAAGTCAGCTTCCAGGAATTTATATCCAATTCTAGTTTCTTGTTTATCCACCAGTTGGAGGCTTCACCTGCTAACTGATAAGCACCCCAAGCTGCTTTAGTAACTTCGTCATAATTTCTTATGTCAAAGTACTTTTCCATTTGTACTAACCATACCTCAGCTTCGTCACCTCCGGCACTTCCATCAAATTTTGGAGGGTATACCTTCTTCATATCCTTTGTTAACTCAGTGGACACTTGTTTCTTCTTCTTCTCAATAGACGGAGTTGGAGATTTCTCCTTCTCACGGTTATGATTAATGCCTTCTCCATGCGAAGAACTTTCCTCTTCATTATTGGTGACAGGTTTCTCAACTGCTTTTGCCTTTTCAAGGTTGGACAATCTCGCCAGAATCTGTTCCAGCTTAGCTTCTATTCCTGTTGGTTCTTGTTCCTCTTCACGACTCGTTCCAGGAATATTTCTCGTTCTCTCATACACTTTCACCATGATTTAAAAGTTCTCTTAAACCTGAATGTTTAATACAAGTTAGCCTAATTAAACTTTCAACTATCTTTTGGAAAACATATAAACATACATTCACATGATTTTCATGCAAGTTTTGGTCTACCACTTTTGCTTATTGACTATAATATTTTGTACATTCACTCAACTGAATATTTCAAGTATGATCATGGTTTGTTTGCTAAACTGAAATACCCTTTCAGGATTCTAAGCAACTATACTAAAATCTAGAACTACAATATGAAGACGGATCAGCCAATCAGCTAGAAATGCAATGCAATTCGACCACTTATTCAGTGGAAGTGGAAATACAAAGTAGTGAAATGGAAATATTTGGGCAGCTAGCTGACCCCTTCTGCTTTTCATTGAGCAGTACATAAAAGAAAAGTGCTGAAATGAAATAGACGGCGAGGCCTGTCTCTTCCACTTTTTCAGTGGGAATGAAAGTAAAAAACATAACTGAAATGAATTAGATGGCGAGGCTTGTCTCTTCCACTTTTCAATGGGAATACAAAATGTAAATTGCAGAAAGTAAAAGAGCTGATCAGTATTACTGATTCAACGCTACAATATGATGAATAATCTGCAAATACAATGAGATATAGATATATAAGCACTTCAAAATGTTAGGAAATGAACTCCAAACAAGTACATGATAACCAGCATATGAAATATGGCCCAAAATGACTGAAATATCAGGTCTGATATAAAATTGCAGCAAACTGAAAACCAAACCAGCAAGTTCAGATTTCACCTTTATGCTCGTAACTTTGCCAATACTCCTCCGAATGTCAAACCAAGTGCAAATGAAGCATATGAGAAGGGCGACCACGTTCAAACCAAGAAACAACACCAAACTGCCCTGAATTATTTTGCATGCTTCCCAAGGCAAATCTGAAAATGGAACAGCCTCCAAAACTAGGGGGACCAGCTCTAGAAAATTCAATTCTCAACAATAAAATCTGCAACTTGGAGAAAGGGGGCACCCAAGGTAGGTGCAAACATAGGTGCAATACCCAAAACCAACAAAAATTCCTCCGTGAGCAACAAGCAAAAACGTGCTTCAACTAGCACCAAACCAACAACACCAAAAACTAATAAAACCACTCCAAAATCAGAAAACATCAAATAACTCCATCATCAATCAGCTCAATCTGCACTTTTGAGTGAAGAACAGTCACAATATCAGCTAGGTACTATCTTGCAAGTATGAAACTGAGAACCTTAGCCAATATTTCACTTAAAACATTATATTCACCAAAATATTGAACTTGCCAAAACAAGCTCCAAGAGTATTGGAGACCAAACTGCTCATATTGCCCTGCCTTAAATAGCCACTGCACTAAACCGCGAAGCTGCTGCTAAAAATAGCACTGCCAAAAATAGAACTTACTATAAATAGCATACTGCTAAAAATAGTAAGTGTTTTCAAACGCATTTTAAGCACAAACCAGACAGCTGTTGCAACTTACTAAAAATAGCAAGTCCGAAAAAGTCACCAGATGCAGATGCATGTCACACCACTTTGAAGCTCTCTGAAAACCCAAAAAGACCTAGAGACCATTTTGTAAAACTCCTGCATGCAAACCCCTGAATCCACAAAAGAAGCCTCCTAGAAAATAGGAAACCCTAATTCTGCCTCTGACTAGCCTACGGGCATCCGGGAATAGGCTAACAGTCACTGGAAAGCGTAGTGCTAAAAATGGGGACATTACAGGTATGCTCATGACGGCCATTGTGTATAATCTTTGATATTATGGTACGAATGATCTCTTGTGAATGTTTGTACACTAATGTTTGGTAATTATTGGTATGGATCCAACACTTGATGGCAATTTATTATCATTATATTATAATTGACTATGTTAATAGCTTACATGTACTAAATTAATAGTTATGGGATAAAGGTGAGATAATAGATCTCATACAAGAGGAGAGATTGAACTCCCTTTGTCATTGTGGGGCAAACTACGAAGCCTCTGATTCCCACGAGGGGATACGTAGGCAGGGTCACCATGAACCCTCGAGGATTAGGTTTGGGTGTAGGGATGACTGTAATTATAGGAGCTTAATACTTATGAGTGTAAGCATATAAGTTGTGATGTCGATTTGTTATCACAATGATAAGTGAAGAACTTATGATACTAGCACATCAATCATAAATGAGAGATACTCAGTCGATTAAGTTGGTAGTTGATGCTATTGAATGCAAAAAATAAAATTGTTATGCCCAAGGGGGGGGATTTTACACGAGTAGTATCAGGCTAAAGCTTCTAAAATTTTGGACCAATACCATAGCTTGTCAGATCATGCAAAGGCTTGTATTCCCCTTGATGTGTACTTGAGGGAACACTAGTCCTACTAATCCCACAAAAGAGGAGGAAGATTGAGAAACTGCCAAGGAAAGGATTAAAGAGCCGGAGCCAGAATCACAAAAGGAGGTACAAGAGGACACTATAATGAGGTATGTTGATTCTGAGGTTGTGATTTTGAGCAATAGTTTTTCATCCACACATGATCATGAGATAGAAGAGTATCATAAGGACGAGGAAGAATCTTGCCTTGTGGAGACACAAGAATTACTTGATGGTACTTCAAAGGAATGTTTGGAGGCCCGAGACAAAGAGGATTTGGTTGATTGCAAGAAACGAGGTTTCAAGGAGTAGGTGAAGACTAAAGAAGATACCAAACTAGTCATGTTGAGTCCATATCAAGGAGGTATGGTTTCATTTGATATTCCTTCATTGCCTTTGCATCATGGTTTGGATAAATTCGAGACAAATGCTGCCCATGCATATGATGATGAGATAAGAGGGTTGGATAAGATTGATTTGACATTGCGGGATCATATGGAGGATAAGGACGTCATAGCTGTGAAGGATCATGTGGTCGAAGATTCTACTCATTGCTTTGTGATGATGACCAAGTTTCCACACATGAAGACCATACTAAGGAGTAAACGGACTTGAAGAAACAGGTAGAGGAGGTACAATAAAAAATGTTGCATGTGAGCATTGATGCACATCCTTTGAGAAGCCAACTAAGGGTCAACAAAGGTATGGTAGGTTTGACTCTACATCACTTTGATCATATTCATAAGATGATAGCAATTTTGTGTTGGAAGATTCTAGAGAAAAATGATGATTTTGAGGAGTTGCATGAGCTCAGGGAATCCTTGATGGTAGTCAAGTCCAACTACATATATTCACTGGCTGATAGAGATTATCTCCTTAATTTGAGTAAGATATACTATGATGTTTTGAGAGGAGAAGAAGATAAGGTAGATGAGCATGGTGGAGAATTAAGCACAACACAATCTTCATTTCACATAACAGGATTCCAAAGTCATACAAAGGCCGAATCCATGGAAGAAGACAACATGAAGATGGTCCAAGAAGCGATTATGGAAGATGAATCCGAAGGATGCTATGACGGAGATATAGGGACATATACACATGATGATCATAGCAACACTATCACAAGGTATGAAGTCAATTCAGATTTTGATATGCATTCTAACAATTCATTGTTTTGGCATAGTCTTGAGGATGATTGGAAGAATCAGTTAAAGGTGACTAAGGATGAGGAGGTTTGAACCTTGTCTAAGTTGGATGGCACAAGGAGTGTCCTTGAAAATTTCATACAGAGGGCAGCTACGGGAAAGGGTGAACTAAGCATCAGCCTTAGAGATTTGAAAGAGATGAAGGACACTATGGAAGGCACCAAATCGACATACTTACATCTGGTCAAAGACAAGGACAAGGCAATTGAGTATGTAGACACAACGATAGCTACTTCCAGAAAGTGTGCGAAAGAGGTTGGCCAGATTATGGAGGAGATTGACAGCATATAGGAAGACCTTAGACTAATCCATCACTCCAAGAGTTCAGAGTTCCAGATTCCTCTTTCTCTTAGGAATATTCCTGTGGCTTGGAGAGAGCAGCTCATGGCAGAATATTCTGAGGATACCTTTGCACGAATGACCTTGGAAGGCAAAAATCAGGGCAAGCCATGGCATCTTCCATATTCACCATTTATGATACAGCTGGAGGAGCGAGATGATTGTTTAGAAATGGATGAACATAAGGGAAGTATTGGAAATACTAACAAGGTTGCAGATTCAGGTGGCATGTTGACCCAAGACTGAGGTCTAGTTGCTCAGGCCTTGGCAAATGCTGTCAATCTAGAGGATGTTGTACAAACAATAAAGGAGTTCATGAGTACTGAAAGTATATCATTCAAGGAATCACGTTCTAGGGAGGATCTTGAAGCAAGAGACACAAGGCCCAGTGGAGAATCTCTACTTAGTACCACTATGTGAGGAATTAGAGCTGTAAAAGGAATTGTAGTTTTTGACATGGGTATCCTGACAGCTCCACAACCTCACGGGATGGTTTGGAATAGAAACAGATTTAGGCCAAAAATGGAATTCGATTATTACACATAGCTGTCAAGCTCACTTAGGACTCTAATGTCATTGAGCCTTAAAGCGCTAGAATCAGAACCTTATATTGGAGGTGTGGTAGTAGATGGAGCCATTGGAGTGGGAGCAGACAAGTCATTTTTGTTACTGCCATTTCTTGAGGGCCTAGAAATGCAGATCAAATACTCTAGCAAGGAGGGGGAAGGTGGCCTCAATGGAAGAGTTGAAACTGACTTTGTGCAGAAGGAGAAAGTGGTTCACCATGGATTGGGAGTTGGTGATGTCGGAAAAGGTGTGCAAGATTGGATGGTGTGGCAAACAAACTTCTCTATTTTTGCATCTCATTCTTGGAAAAGCAGAGCATTGATCTTATTGATAGTGATAAAATCTTGGCTCTATTTGCTATCTTCATCACCCAGCAGTTGTATGCTCTTCAAGAGAAATGCCATTCATTTAAGTGGGAAATAGTGCAGTTTGCTTATGCCAATGGAGCTTCCACAAGTTACTTGAGGCATCTTGGGTTGGAAGTTGCATCCACTCTCATTGGGAGTGCCATTGTATTCAAAGCCTTGAGCTTATCATAGTTGATGTGATGAGCCTTGCTAGCTCACTGCTCAAACCCCTGTCTTTTTTTTTAAGTCTATTTGTGTTTTTTAGTTTTTTAGAGAAATTTTGTAGACAGAAGAGAAGGGGCGCATCATATAAAAGCTCACAGAATGAAAACTTGAGCAAATTTAATCAAACTGAAATTGTAGAAGGTGTTTATTATCATCAACAATGGATTTAAAACATATAAACATACCCAAAAGCCTCCAGATTTTTTAAATAAGAAATCCGATCAGCATAGTGAAGAACTGACAAAAACTGGAGTAGAGAGTTACAGACTTCAAAGTTTATTCTGAAACTGAAGCCAGAGAGAAGTATAGGTAGGGCGCCCAAGTTCATGAAGAGAGATCCTCCGAAAGAAGACGTTTCTCCAAAAAGCCAAAAAAAACCTTCCTTGCAAGTGCCACGCCCTTTCAAACAAAAAGCACCAAAAACCATCTTTGAAGGTGTGCCCAAACAGCCATGAAGTCTGCCATGGTGAAGGAAGAACAGCAACCAATAAACCCTCTATTTTTGATGAAGAACACTACAAAAAATCTGTTGAAGCACTGCAGAACTTCTGAAATGAAGCTCTCTAAATCTGCACTAATTCAGCTGATCTCTCACAACTTCACAAGTGCTCACACTGAAGAGATTTCGTTCTCCAATGGTGGATTTGCTGCAAACCTGATCACAGGCTGAAAGCAAGGGAAAAAACCTCCAAGGCAAAGTTGAAATATTCAAAAAGATGAGTTTCTCATTGCCCAAATCCCTTATAAAGCAAAGGAGGTGAAAACCTAAGAAAGCCGTACATTTTAGGGCTTTAGCTCATTTAAATTTATGGAAATAAACTTAAGTCACTTTCCATAGTCTCCCTTTTGATTTTTGGCGCCTCCTTTAAGTGAATAAAAGATATAACATTAAAATATTCACTTTAGACTTAATTTAAGTGAAATAAGAATTATAAAGTCAATTTGACTTTATAAAAAGACTTTAAGTTAAAAATTAACTTAAATCACTTAAGTAAGCCTATCTCCCTCAATTCTCAACAGAATTCAATGCCGTCAGAAGCAAAGAAACTCCTGTACTGCCAAGGCCTGCAATGAGCCTATCCACGATCTCAGAAAATGAAATCGACCGAACTCTCCAGAAGGTACCACTGACCCTCTAACCAATCCAGTTAGCCCACAAGGGTCCAAGAAAAGGGCTAACACACTGCATCAGGTGACTGACTAGAGTGGGGACATCACAGTTGAGGGATGAAGATGCATTTTTTGATCAAATCTTAGTTGGGGGGCTGGTACCAATGTAATATTATTGGCAAACACAGAAATGAATGCAATTCATGTTGAATGTAACTCCAAGTCTGTGGCCTTTCATGTGGACTACCTAGCAGAACTTTTTGTAGCAATGTCGGTTTTGAGCTTTACCACCACAAGTGAGAAAATGTCTCTAACAATGAAGGGACTATTCAAATATATTGTGTACGAACACAGGACCTTCAACAGTATGCCCTTGAAATGAACCAATGCCTACCCTCTCAAGTGGAACTTGCATCTTTAGATAAGGATGCTGTCTCACGTGCTTTTGACAGGTCAACCTCGTCTACTTTTGTGCTATCTAATTTTCCTCATGGTAATGATATAGGAGAAAGGCTAGGCAGTTCTGGAATGAAGTCACCCAGGCCCATCAATACTCCCGAAGCTTTTACAATTCCTGTTCCTCCAAGTCCAAGACTGTACAAAAGGTTGCCTAGATCAAAGAGTGTAGTGCAAATTTTTAAACAGGATGTCTATCCAATAAGTTCTGGAGACCCACCTGATATCCACAAAGTTCAAGGGCATTCCATTGAAAGGAAATTTGATGCTGTTATGACTACTATTTCTGATCTGGGTTCTGTGGAGGTCATTAGTACATCTAAAGGAGACGACAAGATGGGTGCCTCAAGTCAACCATACTCAATAACTCATTCACAACTCATGTCTATGGTTTTGCCTTCTCACTCTGATAAAGGATCAGTTATGAAAAATGAGAAGGAAAACAAAAGTAGTTTGAGTCATGCTGAGGGGGTTCTATTAGAAAAAGAAGCAAGAAATGTGTCCATTCGCAGGATTCTTTCACAAATGTTTCCCAGTTTTTGGAAATCTTCAAACTTGTCTTCTCAACAAACAATACAAACAGGTCAGCCAACTAAAAGTAAGGCAAAGTTTGCAGGTGCAAAGTTGTATGTTGTTGAACTCAAAAATGAAGTTGATGACATGCAGATGCTTAATATGAATTCTTCACATGAGGGAATGGAATTGCAGACTTTGAGGAGTTGGTATATTCGTTGCAAGGAAGAAATTGAGTTCCTTACAGAACAAGTCCTACTGCTGAACAAGAAGCTTACAAGCAGAATGAATAGGGACTCTGGCCTTACAAAATTGATTGTCCAAGAGCCGTCATTGCTTGGGGACAAGCAATCTCTAGGATGGGAGGAGTGTCATGTCCCGGATTGCTCAAGCTAGATCAGAGAAATGATTAAAAGTGTTTTTAAACACTAGCATAATAGTATATAATAATAATTTAAATTATTAATAAATAATATTTAAATTATCAATCTGGGCCGACTCCTTGAGTTTGGCGCCTAGAATATTATTCGGAAATTTTGATTTATCTTGGCCGATCTCTTGGAAGGCGCTAAATCTAAGATTTGAAATATGTTTTCTGTTGGCCGACCTCTTCTAGTTGGCATTGATGTTTTAATATTTATTTGAGGTTGTTGTTCATTATTGGGCATCACGGATTTAAACAGCATCGTTATGGCAGTCTGTTAGGGATGAAACCCCCTGTGGATCTGCAACAGGGTTGGGGACTCATTCGGAAAGAAGCAGTGACATTACTCAGGCCTGTTCGCCATTCGTTCCATTGGTTCCTGGAGATTACATGACATTTGAACTCGACTAGCAAGCTCACGCGTCAGGTACCTGAAGCGGCTACCAATTCTTATCGGTTTGTTTCTATTATCCGTTGAGTTGTTCACATACTGGAGGATCTGTTATTGCCGCATATTACACCTCGAGCAAATCATCAGTGACTACTTCCTTGTGGTCGTTGGGTGGCATACTGGCCTTCCGCGATTCCTTCAATTCTTTTTGCCAACTCTTGGATTGGGTTGTGATCCTTCCCTGCGGGGAAAATAAGACGGTTGGATAAACACTATTCTGTTTCGTGCATTTCATGAGTCCCAGACTGTAATTCAGTACCATATATATGTGTGTGTGTGCAGATCTGGTTTAAATAGTATATTGCTATCTGATCACTTATTGTGGCTTTCAGCGGTGATTATGCTCTTTTCCTGAGCAAGTTTGGTTGACTTTAATTCTGTATTCAAGGTGTTTGTTAGTCCCAATCTAAGCTGGTCTCTTACACAAAGCTCTAGTTGATCAACCTCTAGTCTCTTCTCTGTAGACTATTTGCAAATTGATCGACCCCTATACATCATTGATTCACAAAAAATATTGGAATGCAATAGGAGTCAATACACGGGCAGGGATAGTTCACCTTCCAAATGCCAAGTAACTGCCACTGAACCAAGAAAGGATAATTGTTGCAAACACAAATTGTACAGCTTGTGTGACAAAAATGAAGTTTAAGTGAATAGGAAAATAACCAACCAAAGTAATTATCATGGCCCAAATAAATTGGTTGCCAACAAGAATCTACCACCTTGACAGAGTTAGACAAATCCCTAATGCCCTTCACATCCCAGCAAAGGGGCTGCCACTAGCGAAGGGTCCACCCAAATGAAGAATCATATTAGTGCAAGAAGAAAGAAGGAACCACAACAAAAATGATAATAACTGTAGACTAACATTGCCAAGATACAGAAACAAATGCATGGCCCAAAATGAAGATAATTTCCCACCAAGGAAAGACCACCAAGAAAAGAAACATAATGGCCCAACAAGTAAACATCTGCTTGTTGTCACTGCTAGCTTTGCTACTTATACATGCTGTCAATGATTATCTTTCCGAAGGCAATGATAATCACTCCAATAACACATTCATTGTGTTTCCATATGCCTACAGTTGCTTTCGAAGAATGTACATGATCAAAACTAATAGGCAAGAATCTTAAAATGAATTGACTAAACAAAAGACAAAGTCAGTAGTCCTTTGTAGTGCATGTTATCACATATAATCTACTATGTTCTATGGTGTTTCTAGGATGGGGATGGTAGGGGGACACCTATATATACCACACTTCTCACACAATACCACACTATACTAGACTATGTGAGAAGTGCAGACAATTTTTTTGGAATGTGGTTGGCATGCAGGCTTCTGCAGACATCATCCAACATCATTTTAACACAGACATGTTATCTTGCTGTTGTTATACTGCCATCCATTAACTTGTAGAAATTTGAGCACATATATATGAAATTTTTATAAATTTAGAGAGAGAGAGAGAGAGTCAAGTTTCTACAAGTTAATGAATGTGTTAAAATGATGTTGGATGATGGCTGCAGAAGCTTGCATGCCAACCACATTCCAAAAAATATTTTTGTTTGTCTGCACTTCTTACACAATACCACACTGTATGAGACCATGGCCAATGCACCTTTAATCTCTTTACCATATTAAAATTTATGAAGTTCGAGACTTTTTGGATCAATGAAATTAGAAATCCAAATTATTGAAGTCAGTGTTAACTGTTATATAACTTACATCTTAGCTATGAATCTGAATCATGATATATTCATTGCTGTTAGTGTTGCCATCACTGCTGTCATGATTAATTTAATTACTGTTATGCTGCTGTTATACTGCTGTCAAGATATCTTTACTGCTGCTGTTATAATGCTGTCATGATATATTTAATAGTATTTTTTTAATGTTATGAATAATTTTTTTTAAACATTATAAAAAATTGCTTTGCTATCAGGGATGACTGGTCCTCAGGATGCTCGAGGGACATCTCAAACATCCCTGGCCGTCTTGAGGAAGGTTAAACATCGCCACAGTATTTCCTATTTCTACAACACATTTTGGAAATGTTTCAAAGATTTGAAGATTTTTGGGGATGGCTAGGGGGTGTCCCTTGCTATCCTGCCATACCCAAAATGCCATTGGGGATAGGGACAGGGTTTTGAAGGCCAGGGATGTGTCACCGTGGAACACAACATTTTACCCCTATCAATTGTCAAATTCTCCTTGGTGCTTAATTTGTTCCATATGCTGCTGAAGTTGTCCCAGTTGTTGACGAAAATAATAATTGCTGCAGAAATCCTTTGCTAATGAAGTTACCCAGACAATTGCTGTGGAAGTGACTCTAGTAGATGTTGACAAAGTCACACATGCAGATTAATGTTGACATAGTGAGTTACCCTTTTGCAAAAGTTTACTCATATTTCTTTGGTGACCAAAGTCAGTTGGAACATTATTTTACCTTTAAACTCCTCTGAGTATGCCCAAAACTTTGACAATTCTCTCCAACCTCCTTTATTCTATTTTGGTGATGCAAGATTGCTTGTAGACCTGGATACTACTGTATTAGATAGCCATAGTCAACAACAGTCATCAATTGTAATCCTTCATTGATAAACATTGCCATTTACATTACCATGTTGTATGCTTATCATCTAAGTTGCCGAATCGGGTACGGGTACGGTATGCCGGTACGACAATTTTTTTTTGGGGTGGGTGGGTACGTTTGGGTACGTCCATACATAAAACATATAAAAATCATAGATATAGACATATTTGCAGCCTAAAAAGTAAAAACAAGAATTAAATTTAGAATACCACATATCATGCATATGCTAAACAAAACTTAGAACTAACATAAATTGTCAGAACCCTGGTGGTTCTCAAATTGAAACCCTGATGGATTTTTGTTTGTTTTGCAAGTTTTTCATTTTTTTGTATTTTTGAGGGTTTTTGACAAAATAATAAATGCTGCGATTTTACTAAGAAATTGCAAATAAAATCTAAATAAATTCAATATTGCAATTTTATGCTCAGATATGATAGGCGCCTCAATGTATTTAATTTCCAGAGCAATTACAATGATAAAGATGGAGCTATAAATGAAATACAATAAATTTATTGATGAAAAACCTGATTTCTCATGATGGCGGCTGTAATAAATGCTGAGGGTACGGCCAGAAATTAATGGAGGAATCTCGAGCTCGAAAACCAATGCAAAAGTGTCCAGTAACCACTGCGCCCAAAGTCCACTGACCAGAACCTGAAGATGGAAGGCGATTCTCCAGAGACAAGAAAGTACGGCCTTGCTGGTACGGCCAAGTACAGCAATAAATGACAAGTACGGCTCCTTGAGATTCGTGCCAAAACACTGATGAATGGTAATGAATGAAATCGCCTCAAAAGGAAGATGAATATCTCTACTGATCACTGATGAATCTGTCAATCAATCCAATCTGTAACTCCTGAATGAAGTCACCCAGATGCAAGCTTAAACTGGTATTTCACAGCCTCAGTCTGCCTAATCTCTGAAGAGTTTTCGTTCTCCAGAAACGATCGTCTGCCGGAAACCCTAGGGTTTGCAAACTCCAAAGCTCAGATGCCAAAAGACAAAATTGAATAATAAACATGATAGTTCGATTTTGCCTGTGAAAGGTATATATTGCCTTGAGGAAAAATTCGACCCATTCTCCTTTTTAATAAATCATTTAAATTAATGATTTAATTTGCACTTTTGACTTAGGAAAAATAAATAATCATTGGCGTCCCCTTTTTAATGAATATAAATACTCATTAAGTCACCTTTTAATAATATATTATAAAGTACAATTAAATACTTTATAATTAAGCCAAATAATTAAATATTTAAATATTTCAATAAAGTGACTTTAATATAAAGTCAAATTATTAAATATTTAATAACTCCTTAATTACTCCTTATTTCTCCGTCAAATCAACCAAGCTTCTTTGAGATTAGATTAAATTTTGAGAATTTGAACCGGTGCCACAGAAATAGCGACTTCCTTTGACCTAACTTTCTAAAATAGAAAGTTTCACGAAATGCTCCATTTGGAAGGTCTGTGAAGGCCCAACATTCACAAGCGCAGCTAGAGCTACACCAACTTGAGCAGCGGCTCGGATGATCTGCACACTCACATTAGGCCCTCTGAGGGATCGAGAATGATAGGCTGTATCACCCGGTGAGTGACTAGGATGGGGACATGGCCGATCCGCCCTCCACGAAATTGCTTGTCCTCAAGCAATCTCCTTCCCCGGATCTTTGTAAGATCTCCTCTGACTCCCATGTAGCATCCTCAACTGGAAAATCTCTCCACTTGACCAGATATTCCCTGATCACACGCCTCCGTAGGTGTCTCTCTCTCATCTCGAGGATAGTCTCAGGTACTAGTATCAATTTCCCTTCGTCATCAAGGGGTGGAAAAACTGGAGAAGGTATAACATGCTGACCCAATGCCTTTTTCAGGCGAGAAACGTGAAATACATTATGGACCTTGCTATCAGCTGGCAAGTCCAACTCATAAGCAACCTCGCCCACTCGTCTGACAACACGAAATGGACCATAGTAGCGAGGTTTTAGTTTCTCAGCCCCACTCTTCCTTGATGAAGTGACGTCTGGTGCAACATGAGGGTACACCATATAAACCCACCTCAAAATCCTACGGCTCAGCCCTCGCCGATGACATCACGCGCTTATCGATTAAGTACCCTCGGATATTGTCGGAGAGACCCTCAATATCAATCACGGCGACTCGCATCATATCCACACTTTCGGCACTCTGCTATCGCTCAATATCAAATCCGGAAGGTTGGGCGCCTCATACCCGTACAAAGCCATAAAGGGGGTCATCTGTATCGTCATATGGTGAGTCGAGTTATAACAATACTCGCACAAGTAGATCCATCTCACCCAAGCTCTCTGCTGACCAGCTATATAATTACGCAAATAACCCTCCACCCACTTATTGCCAATCTCGCATGCGTCAATGCGATACCAGCGGATGGTAGGTGAATTACTGGAATTAATGGGTCCGGTTCCATGACTGAACAACTCACATAAAAGTTGCTCATGAGCCATTGTCTCTATCGGTATTGTTGAGGCAACCCATGCAGCGGAATACCTCCTCACGAAAAATGTCTGCGATGCGATCTTTGTGAAAGTAGTAGTGATCGAGGAAAAATGTGCATATTTAAGTGGCGGTCACCACTCATTAGATGCAATCTTGCAGGCTTCGTGGAAGCCGTGATAAAGTCCGTGATAAACCTCCACTTCCCTGCTCGAGGGTATGCGGAGTGGTACGGAATTAATCAGCCCGAGGATAAAGTGTGCTCACGCGCGTTACGTTGCTTCCGCAGAACGCTCCGCGGTTTATCTTGCCAAAACATCGGGTTTTCAGCCCTTTCCATTAAGCCGTTCGAACGGTTTGTAAGTCTTGTAGTATCCAGGATGGCCCGCCATAGGAAGGTCGTGAAAGGCTCTCAAAACTGTAGTCCGTACCTCAGAGTCAGGAACCAAAAGAATCCGCCCCTTGTAAATGATCAAGTCATCTACAATGGTGTACCTGTCATCTGCTCTGTCCTATCAGCGATGCTAGAAGCCCATGGGTTTCTTAATGCACCAGTGATAATCCGATGCCTCAGTATACGTGATGCATTAACCGGGCATTCAGAGATTAGCGAGGACAAATGCGGCTACAACATTCTCTCCTTAATGAAGTGTCTCGAAGTCATATGGCTGAGTTTCACCCGACCCATTTTGCTGCCTCTCATTCAAAGTCTGTTGTCCTGAAATGTTTGTTTATTTATGATCGCAATGTGATACAATGGAACATGCCTGCAGTGCTTTGGAACTTAGCCAATGCATGCGCCGTAGCTCATATCATAGATCTTTGTAAAATCTCGGACCCACGAGTTTCACGCTCTCAAATGCAATGGGATGGCCAGCTCACCGCATCAAAAGCGGCGCAATGCCCTCTCACGGAAGCATCCGCGAGAATAAATCAAATGACTTGAAAAGTGGGCAATGCTAGCACCGGACATGAAGTCATGATCACCTTGAACCTATCAAAGCACTCCTACGCCTGTGGTGACCAAAGAAAAGCCCCCTTCTTCGTAAAGTCAGTAAGGGGTGCGGCGTGACGTGAGAACCCGCTAACAAATCTCCTGTAGAATGCACACAGCCCAATGAAGCCTCTAAGCTGCGTAAGGTTCTCAGGTACCGGCCAGTCAACAATAGCTCGGACCTTTTCAGGGTCCATACTCACTCCCTTGGCACTGATTATGTGCCCTAGATATAACAACTCCTCCATGCCAAGCTCACCTTGGATTCCTTAGCATAGAAGACTCATGCAGCACAAGATGCAAGGCTGTGTCCAGATAGACGGTCTCATCCATGACTGCTATAAACCAAAGATGTAGATGAAGACCAGCACAAAATCCTCAAAATTTGACGAAATGCCGTTGAGTAAAGCTGAAGGTGGCAGGTGCATTGGTTAACCCGAAGGGCATAACCAAGAACTCGAAGTGACCGCAATGACACCGGAAAGCGGTTTTCTCAATATCCTGCTCCCTCATCTGTATCTGATGGTACCCTGATCTCAAATCAATCTTCATAAAGAAGACTGCTCCGTGCAACTCATCTATCAGCTCATCAATACATGGAATAGGGTACCTGTTCTTGATGGTTCTTTTGTTGAGCTGCCTGTAATCGATGCACATCCGAAGTGATCCATCCTTCTTCTTCACCAATACAACCGATGAAGCAAAAGGGGATTTGCTAGGTCTGATATGACCCATAGCTAACAACTCATTAATGGTCTTCTCTATCTCATCTTTGAGTCGTTTCGGATGTCGGTAGGGAGTGATCATAACGGGCTTTGCGCCCTCCTCCAACTCAATAATGTGCTCCGTACCCCTGTCTGGAGGTCTACCAGGTGGAATGTCACTAAACACTTTGGAGTGTTTAGTCCTCAAAATCTGTATGTCAGGGTGGTACTCACCCTTCTGCGGCTCCTACTGGGCTGGCATCAACATGCACTCAGCCGCCCAGTCAACCATATCATGACGAATGAGCCTCTCCATCCGTCTGAATGAAACCATCCTCAGATTACTGTCCCGAATCGCCTTGATGACATGTGGTCTCCCGTCAACCTTGAATTTCATTTCCATATCCCGTAGGTTGAGCGTGAACTCACCCAAATCATGCAACCATTCCATCCCTAATACAACATCTGTATCCCCCATATTAACAACATAGAATTCAGTCTTGAATTCATAGTTTTTCAATCTCATCGGAAGATCAGTAATCTTTCTGTCGCACCTGAGAGTATATCCGTCAGCCACCTTGACTCGAATACCCTCGAAAGCCTCCGTCTGGATGCCACGCCTCTCAACTAAACGTGCATCAATAAAATTGTGAGTAGCACCTGTGTCCAACAATGTAATCACTTTCTGACCTGCTAAGAGCCCACGAAGTCGAAATGAACCATCTCTCTGAAGACTAGTCAGATGGGCTTCCTGTAGCTTCCTTCCACCTTCATGCTCACCCTCATTTTCGGACTTCTCATCATCTGAAGGCTCGGAATCAGCTTGCTGGTCTGACAGATCAGATTGCTCTTCGCCCTCATAAAACCACTCCATTTGGTTATTTTTGACTTTCGGACGAAGTGGGCATATGTGTTTTTCATCATAGGGTGCCTTGCACCAAAAACATAACTTTTTCTTACGTAATTCATTCAACGTTTCCCTGTCAAACGGTGGTGCATTCTGTCTCTTCGGATC
Organism: Sequoia sempervirens; assembly: GCA_007258455.2. Classification (NCBI taxonomy): domain Eukaryota; kingdom Viridiplantae; phylum Streptophyta; class Pinopsida; order Cupressales; family Cupressaceae; genus Sequoia; species Sequoia sempervirens. Next base: position 36,062 of record VDFB02297875.1, read on the forward strand.
CTGTTGATCCTTCCTCCTGTCAAAGGGTCTATTTCTGTCATTGTTTCTATCGAAAGGCCTGTTGGGTCTCGTGTATGGAGTTGACCCTGAATTGAACTTGCTGCGAGGTGCTGCAAGCTCCATGCTTCTCGCCTTCCGCATGGCCTCCTGAAGTGTAGTTGGGTCAAAAGCCTTAACCCAACCTCTCATGGGTTCTGTCAAACCCTCAACGAAAAGTATGATAAGTCTCCGCTCTGAAATTCCCGTGACCATGACTGCCACTCTCTGAAACTCACCAATGTATGAGTCCAAACTGCCTGTCTGTCTGAGCTGAGCCAACTCTCTGAAATACAGTTCCGGATCCTTCTTATCAAATCTCTCTATCAGTCTGCTGGTGAACTCCTGATAGGTATTGACCGCATGATGGCCTAGCGTGTACATGCCATGGTGCCACCAATCGTGTGCTACCCCGTCAAGATGTAAAGTAGCAAATTTAATTGCCTCATCCTCCTGCATAGGCCTAAGTGACAAATAATTGTCCAATTTCTGGACCCAAGACCTAGCTGATGTCTTCTCAGACCCGTCAAAATATGGTAATGTAATCTTGCTCACCGCATACTGCAAATCCCTGTTCACCTGTGGCTGCGGCTGCTGATACTGTGGGGGTCTGCGGTCAAATCTGCCTCCTCCCCTGGGTTTATAAACATCTATAAACTCATGAAATGTAAGTGCCTGCCGGATCTCAGGTGCTAGTGACATGTACTCACCATGAAATCTCGTCAAGTCTGCCATGGACATGCCATTGTGTGGCTGAAACTCCTGATGCTGCCCCTGATGCTCTGCCCCTGGAGTCTGTGGTGGAGTCTCCCTAGGTAAGAAAGTAGGCTGACCTGGCCTACGCTCCTGGTAGATCGGTGACGGCTGTCTAGGTACGGATGCCAATGGCTGATCCACTGGTGCAGTCCCACTCGTCTGTCCAATCTGAATGTAGTGTGGCTGTGTGGGCGTACACTGTCTAATGGTACCCATCAGCTGAGACATCATATCCATCATATTATCGTGCCTCCGTCTAAACTCCTCCTCGGTGATATCACCCTCTGCATGCGCCTTCCCTGGATCCTTGCGAGTCTCTGAGGAAGTCTCACGTTCTGCCATTAGGGTTGCAACACTGTTTTCACTACCGTCAGAACTGGATCTGTGAATACCAAGCACCCCTAACACTGTCTGACCTTCTGGGATAGGTGGACCTGTCCAATCCTCGTCTTTGCCTGTCCCTACACCTTTAATGTAGTGAATGGTATCTCTGTTCATGAAAACGCGCTAAAAAGCACACTGTATTCTGAAAAAGCACTGAAAAAGCACAGGATGGCAGGAGATCTGTGCTCTGATACCACTGTCAGAACCCTGGTGGTTCTCAAATTGAAACCCTAATTGTTTTTGTATTGTTTTTGCAAGTTTTCGATTTTTTGTGTTTTTGAAGTTTCTTACAGGCAAAATGAAAAATTGCGATTTCTCTAGAAAATCTAAATAAATTCAATATTGCAATTTTATGCTCAGATATGATAGGCGCCTCAATGTATTTAACTTCCAGAGCAATTACAATGATAAAGATGAAGCTATAAATGAAATACAACAAATTTATTGATGAAAAACCTGATTTCTCATGATGGTAATTTTGTAATAAAATCTTGAGATGCGGCCATAGAATTAATGGAGGAATCTGAATTTCGAAAACCAATGCAAAAGTGTCGATGTGCTAGCCCAAAGTCCAGCAGCCCGGAGCACGAAGATGGGCGATTCTCTAGAGACAAGAAATGCGGTATGCTTCGAATTACGGTAAGTCACGTAATAAATGGCAAATCGCGGCTCCTTGAGATTAGATTATGAAACATTGATGAATGGTAATGAATGGAAATCGCTATCAAAGGAAGATGAATATCTCTGGCGATCAGCGATGAATCTTGTCAATCAATCAATCGTAACTCGAGATACAGAATGCCCGGTCTGAAGCAAGTATTTCCACGACCTCGATGCGCCTAATCTCTAAAAGAGTTTTTAGTTCTCGAAACGATCGTCTGCCAAAACCCTAGGGTTTGCAAACTCCAATGCTCAGAGCAATTAAAGACAAAATTGAATAATAAACATGATAGTTCGATTTTGCCTGTGAAAGGTATATATTGCCTTGAGGAAAAATTCGACCCATTCTCCTTTTTAATAAATCATTTAAATTAATGATTTAATTTGCACTTTGACTTAGGAAAAATAATTAATCATTGGCGTCCCCTTTTTAATGAATATAAATACTCATTAAGTCACCTTTTAATAATATATTATAAAGTACAATTAAATACTTTATAATTAAGCCAAATAATTAAATATTTCAATATTTCAATAAAGTGACTTTAATATAAAGTCAAATTATTAAATATTTAATAACTCCTTAATTACTCCTTATTTCTCCGTCAAATCAACCAACTGCTGAACTGGGTCGATTCTGAGCTGAAAGGCTGAACCAGGTGCCCTGCCCGAAATAGCAGCTTCCGCCTGACCTAACTTTCTAAAAATAGAAAGTTTCCTGAAAATGCTCACTAGAAGATTCTGCGAAGGCCCAACCTGATACAACTGCAACTGGAGCTACCAACACTGAGCAACGGCTCCAGATGATCCTCTGCACACTCCTGTCAGCCTATGAGGATCGAAATGATAGGCTAACCTTGTTACGAGCTGAGCTGACTAGGATGGGGACATGACATAAATATAACAAATCTGAAATACAATTATACTAAATTAATTTGATATCAATTTTTCAAAACTTGAATGTTACGATAGGTATATAATTATATTGAATTCATTGTTCATTGGTTCAACATTTAAAACAAAATAATACAATTAACAATAGGCATCATATGGGTCATCAGGTTGATTAAGATCAACATCATCATTGACATTAGACGATGTAGGTGAAAAGTTGAAAAAAACTTTGAAATCTGCGTAGAGACTTTCGGAATCGGTCAAACACGCCACATCGACCGGAAAAACATCGGAAAAACGTCAGGATTCGTCTATTTTTTGAAATACGTTTCAGGAGTAAAAAATGTAGTACCCTGGTTGATTCCACAAGGTTTTTACACGTATCCGATTCGGATACGTACCAATACCTGAAATTGGCAGGGCATAGGAGCGATTCCGGTAACTTAGCTTATCATTTTTCCTTCTACACTTAGTCAATTCCTTTCAATAATCAATATCACATATCCATGCTATCTTAAGGTGTTTAGTCTATGTTTAAAGCAGGGGATATACTTTCAACTTAAGACCGTAAGACCCCTATAGTATTTCAAGACTTAAAATAAGGTTAGACCCTATTTGACCTTCAAACATAAGGCACACATCACACCATAATAGCCATGCACATGACAAATTCACACATAGTAACCATGTATATTCAGGCAAGGTAACAAAGCAAGCATTCAAACCACATAAATCCAAGATACAACACAATGTCATGGTGTGTGCAACTCTCTTCCTTAACACTTCCCAACATCAAAACCTCTCTCACAAAATACCTTTCTCAATAGGACCTTTGAGTGCTTCCACACACACAAAGGTATAATTATCGTATAGAACCGTATCAAAACAGTATGTAAAAATAATTACAATAGCAACAAGCAAACCATCATATACCCAAACAATAAATGGAAAAAAATATTATAAATGAAATCAAATAAATGTTGTCGTTTATTGAAAACCCAAATTAGCAATAATTTTGTTTTTTATCAATGCTTAAAATTCATTAAAGTGCAATTATTGGGGTTATGACGGTATGAAATTGAATCTAGAGGGATTTATATGTCGATACGAATTTACTTTTGGACTTTAAACCCTTCTAGTCTCAGCAAGAATTTGTTTTACTTCCTCCGTATTTGTTTGTTACTTAGTAAACCTTAACAGATTCTCTTAGTTCATTTTCTGCCAACATTATCAAGACTGCTGATCGTGTTTATTATTAGGAGAAGATAACTTGGTAGATGCAGTTTGATGAGCTGAGAATAAGCAGGTAAAGATTTAATCTTGGGGGCATAGTGCTGGAATTTTATTGTCTTACCAGTGATCGAAAGGGAAATTCTCTTTTTCTTTCACCACTAGCTGCAATTTGAGTCATTTGGTGAAAACATATGAAGGGATTTTCTTTCTTCGGTTTATATGCTATAAGAATAGGATATTTTTTCCGTTCATTGTTCTTATAATTCATCTGCTAAATCTTACTAATTTATGACAATTTTGACCCTTTTAATGGAGGAGATGGGCCTTTTTGGAACCAAGTAATGCATTTAGTATTTCTGTTGAATTGTAGGCAGCCTGCTTGAAAGTTATTGCAATATATTCTTTATTAACAGCATTAAAACCAGTAATTTAATGGTTTAACAATTAATGAATAAGATTCTAAACATCATGTTTCTTGGCTAGTTTGTGAAAATCTTCAAATTGGTCGTGGATCAACTTCTGTAATACCCCAATTCACAAAATAACAGCAATATTTGATTTATTTTGTCAGAGAACTATTTTGCACCTGTTGGGTTAGTTGCTGGTTCTTGCTAATTTTTATACATGCAAAATCAGTCAGAAGAACTGACATAATGAATGCCCTTCTTGCAGGCAGATGTTGATGGCAATGGCACCTTAGATTATGGAGAATTTGTTGCAGCTTCAATTCATTTTCAGGGAATGGAAAATGATGATTACTTGCGTAAAGCATTTCAATACTTTGACAATGATGGCAGTGGATACATTGAAATTGAGGAGTTTAAAGAAGCCTTAGCTAATGACTATGGTTCAAATAACACAGATGTAGTCAATGACATTTTTCATGAAGTGGATGCAGATAAGGTAACACCTATTGATTTTGCCTTTGATGAGATTTGTGAGAGTTTGGGTGACTTATTTTTGGCCAAATGGTTGTTATAGTGAATATGTGTGAAGCTCAATTCTGTTTATAATAGAGTTCTTTTGCACATATGCAGGATGGGCGCATTAGTTATGAGGAGTTTGCATTGATGATGAAAACTGGCACAGACTGGAGGAAAGCATCAAGGCATTATTCACGAGGGAGGTTTAACAGTCTCAGCCTAAAATTGATGAAGGATGGGTCATTGTTGTATAAAGAAAATAATGAAAAGAGATAACTGTCTTTGGGAGAATCTATTTTATCAATGTTCATTGTTCAGGAATCTAAGGGAAATATCTTATGAAGGCCATAAACAGTTATCATCACTTTGTCACAATTCTCTCATCTTCTGGATGATGGTATTGTTGTTTCCGAGCTTGTAGAATAAAGCTGGGTTAATGTGATGTCATAATGAGTTATTTTCCATTTCTCCAATGCAGCCAGGTTTGAGTAAGAATGCTTTGAATTTTTTATTATGGACATTCATGCCTCAAACTGTTAATGGTAGGTTTCCTGTTTAATGTCAGTGTTTTTCATAGTCAGCAAAACTACCAAAAGGAGTAGTTTAAATGTATTGAAACAAGAGTTTCCTTTGTCTGTGTTTGGGTAACCTAGACAATTTGAGCATAGGGATCAGATGAAGCTTGTCTGAGAGGGCCATTGGTTTTGCTATGGAAATTTATGCCTGGACATTGTTTTAATACTTGTGTTTTCATGCCTGATTTATTTGAATGAAGTGAACAAGTGTCTGTGAATTTTAGTTTGTTTGTTGGGAGTAATAGTGTTTCACTCCTTTAACATTGTAGGTATAATTGAGAAAGGAGTTGAAAATATAAAAGGTAGCGTTTGACATATTGTAATGTCTTTCTCATGATCAACCTTTATTTAGCTTTCATGATATCCATTTTCATATTGCTAAGGCGATGGCCACCAAGTTGCCATGGCTGGCAATCGTTGTTGATTTGAGTGGGTTAGTACAAGGGTTGTAGCGTATGGTACAGAGTGAAGAATATTAAGGACATTGATGTAGTAAAGGTTTTTGACTAGGAAGGATACTATATCTGTTTATGTTTATGATTTTATCTGGAGAGGTTTGGTGTGATGCTGTGGTGCTTTAATGTCCTCTTAAATTAAATAGGAAAAACACTGGAAGCAATAATCTTTTCTAGGCCCTTAGATACATATCCATCTATTAATTCTGTTTAATAATTGGATTGGATAAAGATTTAGCATTTCAAAGTATTATCTCCTTGAATATGAATTAGGCACAAATGATCATTTTTTTATGTCATTTAGTTCTTGTCGGTGTTTCTTTTTTTAATTGGTTTTTTTCTGTAATGTTGGTTTTGCAGATAAATTAAAATTAAATTATACTGGATGAGAGTAAATGTTCTATCTGCAGCTAGGGTCAGCTGTCATATTCAATCCTTTGTGGATGTGTTTTAACCTGCCACCCCTAGACTCGTGGAAGATTACCAAAACCTTCAGAAATTTGATCAGCAGTAACAAAGAATTGCCCCTTGGATACCAATATGACCAGTTGCAAGTCTTCAAAAACACAAATGCTTGAGATCCCATTTTTCTTTGCCAACTGCAAGTCTTCAAGTAGAAGAAAGTTTTAATGTTATTTTCAAACATATACTCAATTCCTTCAAAAAGTCACATTTCCATCTTTTAATAGGATCAAATTTCATTCTGAAAAATAGCCATTTAGAATGTTTGCATAGGAGAAAATGTTGATTCTATTGAAAAAGCAATTTGATGGAATTTAAATTGGATAACTGCCTTAATTGTGTAACTTCTTAATTTCTTAATCTCTGGACCACAAGTTACATATGCAACCATATCGATCAAACCAACACCCTCTCTTGAAGGTCATATTTGAAGAGACATGCAACTTCTTTCTGAAGTTGTTTTGTTTATTTTATCCAATCAGCTTGATGAGTATGCCCAATTTTCTTTTATTCAACAATTTGTTTAATACTTGTGATGCATTTCTGGTGGGTTTTAATATTGTCATCTTGCCACAAAAGAATATTGTTGCCTTGGATTTTTTTGTCTGTCAATTGCCCTTTTGTTGTTGCGTGTATTAAAACTGTTTCTCTGGGTGCATTCAGTATTGCATTGTTTTCAATATCATTAGAGAATTTAGCGATTAGGGATTGCCTTTTTCTAAGCCAAGTGACTGCTCTTATACTGGAGTTGAACGCAACCTATTGTTGATTTCCCATCATCAACATGAACATCTAAGAATCCTCCTAGCTACAGTATATGCTTAATCTTAGGTGCTGGTATTAATCTGGATATGTAGCTGATTAGATACAACTATCTGACTTGTTAGCTGCGAGGTTGACTAATTGCTTGTAAATTGACTGGACAACCAGCCTTGATTCACTGTCAGCTGAGAATTTCAGCCCAAATTCTATTGGAGTAGAAGTAGTCTGCTGTGAGCCAAACAAAAGTGCATGGCAATGTTTTAGCATACTTTGTTGAGGCAAGAATGTATTGTTAATCAAATAAGATTCTACTCCCAAGAAGTAATTTAAGAGGCCCAGCCCTCTGATGTCAAATGCAAAGCAAAATTAAATTTTACATTTTTTGATTGCATTGGCTTTGCAATTAGAGTTTTTAAGATCACTTAACTTAGCAAATCCCTTTACTTGGTTTTGTATTTGTCTAGGGAGCCATCTTCCTTTCCCTTGGCATACACCCATTCACAACTAATGGGCAACATTCTAGGTGGTAACTTTTCCGGATTCCATATCCCATTTTTCATGAGAAGATCATTCTTTGGTTGTTTTTTTGGCATTTATCATTTTAATTTTCCCTTAGTTTTCTTAAAAGAAGATGACTCATATGAAAAACAATTGACTTGTCTACTAGTGGGGCTTGTTTCACAAGGTTGCGGTATAGAATCAATTTTGCCTTTCTTTTCCTCCTTTACTGACTTGTGACTTTATTTATGGTTTCATAAGCACGTGTTCCAATGCCAATAGGCAAGGCTATTGTGAATCATCTCCTAATATTTGATCTTCATTTCATTCATAATGTATATGTGCATGCTGACAGGAAATCTGCACTAATAATACTAAATAATTAGACAAATTCAAATGTTAAATGGATGCCAAATATAGGGCAATATAGACACTTTCATACATTAACCATAGTAAGGAATTATTCGACATGAACCCTATGAAAAAAGATGTTACTGGTATCATTGATCTATAAAATTCAGTAACATTCTAACATAAACCACACATGACAAGAATGAAAGATAGAACAACCACACAAAAGATAGAGACACTCATATACCATGGGAAAGCTCTTTCAAGAAAAACCTAGCATTCAAAGCATGAAACCAGTGTATTACAAACAACAAAACAATCACAATACAATACCAGGTTTGGGCTTGAACATGAAGATCAACACTCTCATCCATGGAGGAAACCACACAAGATGTGACCTTTTATAGTAGTGAGCAATTGTTGTTGCCATCCCTATGAGATCAATCCAAGAACAAATGAGAGTTAAATATTCCAATCTATGTTCCTCAAGATCTCCTCAATATACAATCCAAGCCAAGTTGAAAGCTCCATTCACAATGGATAAGTACAAGATGATTAAATGATGAATGCCTCCATTCTAAACCTCCTATTTATAGGCAAGCGAACAATTATCAAAGGAAACTTATTTAAGGCTTCTTAGCACCTTTGCCACCATTATTTGATGTTCCAACTGAAAATAATAAATGCATTCAATGCACAAAGAATTAATGCTCAAGCATCTCCATGGTGGCCCTTTTGCTTCCTCAAGCCAAGTTGGTTAGCAACATGTGCTCCAAGCTTTAATTTTTTTGACAATATTGAATGTATTTTATAATTAACAAAAAACATTAAATGCATTCCTCCAATGATCATGTGTTCACTAAACCTTGGTTGTTTTATGTACCACTCACTTGTAATTT
>VDFB02297876.1:0-32827 GCA_007258455.2 Sequoia sempervirens
AAACATTAAAATGCAAGACCCGTGTGTGGGTCCCACCGGGCGTGCCAGAAATATGATACCCTGATATTTGCACTTCTCTAAATGAGCAAAACAACCAAGAAATATGAAAAACAAAATATCAAGGACACCTCAAGATTAGCCAAAAGAGAGATAGAGTAAGAAAGGAAATGGATAAACAAAATAGAAACGATATCACCTTCCTTGCTGTTGATTTCTCCTTGATTGGCCCTTGATTGGAATGGATTGTGTGCTCCTTAGATGATGGATTGAGTGACTAAGATGCAAGATTCTATATGCAAGATGATTAACAAAGATGGTTGAATGATTGAAAAGGCTTGAGGATTCAAATGGACAACATGTAGTTATCAAAATGCAAAGTGTTGGAAATGCCCTTGAGGAGGGGGTATTTATAGAGAATTTGAATTCTCTAGAGAATTCAATGGTCAAGATTGCTCCAACAAGGCCAAGATGAAGGGCTATGGTGGGTTGAGAACCCACAAGCTCTCACATCTTGACATGTGGAGGGTGAAGTGGACAAGAGGAATGTGAGGTGGAGATGAGTTGTCAAGAAGGTACATGAGGTGGAAAAGGACATGCACCTTGGGGAGTGAGAGATTTCCACAAAAAGGGATTTTTTGTCCCCAAGTGGGAGTGAAAGGGACATTTGAGGAATTTTAGAATTCCTCAAAAATCTACATGGGAAAAGGAAAGGTGGTTGGGGATATAAATGTGAATTAAAAATTCACATTCATAAGATGATCTAGAGGATAAAATGTGGGCTCCAAAAAGGTGGGACTTGGTCACATGTGGAGATTGTGACAAGTCCAAGGTTCTAGAAGCCTTGGAAGAATGGAATGTGAATTAAAAATTCACATATAAAGAAGATGAACCTAGGACACATAAATGTGAATTAAAAATTCACATGGGAAAGAGGGTCAATATCCAAAAAGAAAAAATGGAAGAATTGACCAAAAAGTGGTGCTAAATTTAGCTAATGATTTTGGTTAAGGTTGTGCAAACATTGGATTATGCTAATTAATGGAAGATTAGAGGCAAGTGGCAAATGTAGGAGGATGTGACATTAATCTTTGATTAAGGGAATGCACATCATAATCATGAATTAATTAAAGTAATTCAGATTAGAGCAAAGTTATGGAGGATGTGACAAGGAGGAATGTTAAATTGATTTTAAATCAACAAGGGGAAAATGACTAAATTAAATAAATTAGCGTATTTATTTAATTTAGAGAGGAATAAGGTGAAGGATAGAGTATTAATTATTAAATTAAATACTTTACCGTTATGAGGCCAAAAGTATAATATTAATTTAATAAATTAATATTAATATGATAGACGGAAAGGCAACAAATTTAATCATATGGAAGTGATTAAATTTAGATGTCTACAGTTTCAAACTACAAAATAGCCAAAAAAGTGTGTTTAAAATTTGCAAAAAAAATGAATAAAATCAAGCTAATTTTTGCGCAGAAAAAACCATGAGACCATGGCTTGTTGCTTACTATTATGCTTTGATATATTTTTTCCAAGCATCCATAGCTTCTTGGAAAGCACTTGTTTTAGGCTTTTATCCATAGTAGCAAGACAATGAACTGTTTGATAAAATGATTTGGTAGACATGTATGAAAAATGTAGTTGCATAGATAAGGTAGTGAACTGCTTGAAAAAAATGTCTCAAAGAAATGTAGTCTCATGGTGATGGAATGCCATGACAAGAAAATTGTTATCGATTGTCATGGCATTCCATCACCATGAGACTACATTTCTTTTAGGAATTTTTTCAAAAAATTTACTTCCTTGTCTATGTTATTGCTTACTATTATGCTTTGGTATCCATAGCTTGTTCGAAAGCACCTATTTTAGGTTTCTAGCCATAGCATGAAGGTGTTGAACTGTTTGATAAAATGCTTTGGTAGACATGTATGAAAAATGTGGTAGCATAGAAAAGGTAGTGAACTATTTGAAAAAATGTTTCAAAGAAATGTGGTCTCATGGTGATGGAATGCCATAATGAATGCCATGAATTTTTTTTTGCTATGGATTGTCATGGCATTCCATCACCATGAGACCACATTTCTTTGAGGCATTTTTTGAAACAGTTCACTACATTGTCTATGTTATTGCTTAAATTATTTTTTGATATATTTTTTCCAAGCATCCATAACTTGTTCAAAAGCAATTGTTTTAGGCTTTTAGCCATAGTAGCAAGGTAGTGAACTATTTGATAAAATTCTTTGGTAGACATGTATGAAAAATGTGGTAGCATAGACAACTATCACCATCTGATATTTATGTAGTTGTAGTATGTTTTGTGCAATGTAATTAGTGATATGAATATAACCAACAAAAATCTATTTTCTATAATTCATGGATTGAACTCTATATTTTATTTACTCTCAATGCCTGTATGCTATGGAAATGCCATTTATTTTTTTTAAAAAAGTAGTTTCTGACTGTTTTTCTTCAATTTTTTGTGTCTTTTTGTAAATCCAAAATTTTCCCGATTTTTTCAAAAAATCCTGAACTTTTGGTTTGCTAATTTTTTCCCTAAATTATTAATGCTGCTATGGATTGCACAAGTATTCAATTTCAAAAAAAATTATTGAGTTTATTTACCTGTGTGTCGGATGTAGTGGAAGGTTGTGTTTGCCCAGTCAAGACTCTTAGGCATTTAGCAAGGACTCCATAGCCTTGCTGGAAGACAATCTTCAGGTCATCTTCTATGGGAACTCTATTGAATTTAGAGCCCTACATTTTTGCATAAGATCATGAATTTTGCTTCTATAGTGTGATAAAACCAAAATTGTTTTTAATTTATTATTTGGGTACTATATTTCATTTATTGATACTTACAATTCATGTGGCTGATTTCATATAACCACCAGATCCAAGTTTGTGTTTCCCGTGTTTTTCTAGTCTTTCCTTTGTTGCCTTTGATGTGTTTAGCAGCCTATGAAAAGTTTTAAATAATTTAGATTATGTAAAAAGAAAGAGTAGTCAGTATATAATTACATTGTTGGTAGTATCACATACCTTCCTTAGCCCAGTGGTGTCTTTCCTTTTTGCTTTTTAGCCTTCTCCTTTCCATCTAACACTAGGTCCTTCCACTCCCTCTTTGGAATCATGAGGGGATGCTCGTACTTTTTGTTCTTCTCTAAATGTGACCTATATTGGTCCCTTGCATACTTTAGATAGGTACTAGCTTTCTAAAGGACCTTGGTTTGGTTGAATGTTTTATCACCGAACAACACAACTAAATGGTTAATGAGCTCATATTTTAAATATTTATTTTGGGAATTCCATCATGTACATATGGTGGGCCTGAAGATCTCCAATGTAATATCACTTAGATGTTTATAAATAAAATCATTTCCTACAAAATGATCATGGGATCAATAGTCTAAAAGGAGTGGTCAATAAGTAAATTTGAATTAGATTATATATAATAATAATTAAAACATTTTAATGTACCTAGGACCCTTTCTATCTTTATGGGAATGAAATCCTCAGTCACCACAAGTGTGACTAGAAATGTTCTTGTACTAATAAAACAGGAAGATCTAGGAAATGCTACTAAAACATCACTAGTACTAATGGTCTCTACATCCCTAGGTACATGTCCTGACACATGTTCTAGAATGTGTTCGCTGCCAGAGGGTGCATTAACGGATGCCTACATGGTATGTTTTTCTGACATTTTAGATGACAATATAGGCACAAATGATGGGGTTAGATGATGTGATGTATGTGTAGGAAGATCAGGATGGACACTTGTACCAACCCCTACTCCTTAGGCAACACTTGTAGTACCCTGATCATGGCGAGGAGCATCGTGATGAGACAAATAACCTTGTAAAAAAAACACATTTTAGTTCATGACATAAAAGAGTACAAAATAAAAAACCATGAATGAACTTATGTTATAATTAAAGACCTCATGATAGCTTACTTGCAAATTTTGTAATCTCTCTTTAAATATTTTAACCCTCTCTTTTATCTCATTTGTTTGAGGCACTATAAACATCAACTTAACCATTTCTTGATTGCATTTTTTTTGGACCTTCTTTATTTTATCGAGAGGGTTTGCTAAATAAGAGATGTCATCATAACAAAATATTGACTACAAATCACTATGGATGTCTCCTCTACTACTGGTGCCTTTCCTTGATTAGTCGACTCCAACAAGAATATTAAAAAATTTATCGAAATTAACCCAAAAAATTATGAAAACAACATAATAATAAAATATTTTTCTCATATCTTATTTGTAAAATTACAATGAGGTAAACCTGTTAGGTAGAAGAGCCTGAAGATACATCACGATTTGTGCTCTAGGACAGAGCATTCTCCATACGATCAATGTCCTACTATGACAAAAATTAAATATAAAAAAATATTACTGAAATGAAATCAATAGACTTACAAAAAAAAACATAAGAATAAAATTGTATATTGGAGTCATTAATTGGAGGTTGGGTAAAATGGTACATAGTACGTACCACCCCCATGGTAACTATGTTTGTAACTAAGTGATTCAAATTGTAATTTATTAGCAACTCATCCCCTACAGTTATTAATTTTATTACACATACGAATACACAATTTCCCTCGCGCGCCTCAAATATGCAATTAGGTTGCTTATTTGTTGACCCAGGTCATGTACTATTTATAAACCCTACTATATTCCCTTATGCTTTTGGCCTTCCATCAATGTACATAGCCACTCATTTATTTTGATCCTTATCTTTTAGTTGTATATAATTTACTAATAGTGCATACCTACGCATACTTCATGTATATCCAACCAGTTGCATCCAATCTTTGTAACTGTAATAGGGTCCGACATACTCCATCAATTCAATAACTTTTTCGTAACAGACCTTTATGCTTTCCATGCAAAATGGGCCCAAACCATGCAATGACGATGTGCTTTGCGATATATCCTCTCGTTGACACAAAATTAGTGTTTATTGGAGGAAGTTCCTTGGGTGCCCATTGTTTCCATAGATGTTTGTACCTCAAGGGCACCTCGATGTCGCCTATGCTCTCATCATCATAAGAAAATGATCCCTCTTTAGCAAGAAAAAATTCCATGCGTTTACAAAATTTTCTTCTAATCTTTTTACCTCTAGTTGATCTCCCTCTTTTAGACATACTATATGTCTCACTTTCCTCTTGTCTTCCTGAATTTCCCTCACACGAGGAAGACAGATCTAAAAAATACCTATTTGGTGGTACCTGCACTCATAAGGATGTTGGATGAAGTTATTTCATGGTGATGTGATCCCAAGGTGACATTATAATTAATCTAATCATTTCATTGCTAGAATTTCATAGGTTATAAGGTAATCAAGTCTTGATAAATTGCAAGCTATTGTTACTATTGTCCAAATATGTCCATCACAAATCAAATCTACTAAACTTTTTAACTCCCAAGCTTTTTAACAAGTGTTAAATGTGACTATGGTCCACCAGTTACATAACCAAGGCGTAAATTGTATTATCTAATTGTAATAAAAGGACTTTTTCTCTTCATTCAAGTAAATAAACTTGAAGGGAAACACCACCAAGTAGTTTATTGGACACCTACATGACTAAAAGTAGCAGCAAATTTACATTTAATTTCCATATGTCTAAGTGGTTAATGGGGAGGGAGTGTGTACTAGGCCTGGTTAAGTCATCATAAGTTTACACTTTGGAAATAATTTTTTTTAAGTCATATTAAATCTTCCTATGTCTAATTGCTAGGATATTTTTGGTATGTTTTAAGGTAGGATGATTGATGAAAGAGCCCAAAGTCTAGCCTTTCTCCATGGTATCAAAGTACACATAGTAGCGGTCTTCTCTTATATGATTGGACATGATTTAAAGAACTTAGCTAGGAATTATTCATTTAACCTAAGGTCTTCTCATAATGCCATCATTGGAAAAGTATAATCAAATTCTTCTATTATGAAGAATTGGTCTATGTGTCTCTAGTAATCACTATAAATGTTTGTAAGGATAAAATGACTAATTGCATCAAGTAGGAGAGAATCAACTTTGAGTTATTCAAAGATTATATTCCTCTATTCATAATTTTTAAGGGTTGTGTGTAGAGGAGGTTATCACTACCAAGAAGGGAGGAGACCTTTCCTTGTATTCTTTTATAATTTTCATTATTCTTATTTATTTTACACCTACATTTACAAATACACATACATATGCATTTACTGTTTTCATTTATTTCTCATGTAGTTTAATAGTTTGATCAATTTCATATTATGTGTTGAAGACTTTATAATTTCAATTACATTAATTTATGGATATGTTGTATCTATAACACTACAAAACCATATGATCTTTGCATTTACACTTGCATTTAGAAATACACATTTATATACATAGATATAGATTTTTTTAATGATATGTTGCATTTATTGTTCTAGGATAGCATCCAGTAATTGCATTTACATTTACATTTAAAAAAACATATACATACATACATACATACATATATATATGTGCGTGTGTGTGTGTATGTGTATCATTTATATTTAGTAGTAAGAAAAAACTCATTAGGTCTGCACATGGATAAAAATTCATAAAATTAGATCTCCCATACATGTTTTGTTGAAACCTAGGATTGAACCTCTCATTTCACATGCTTTTCTTCACAAAACTATTGAGGACAACAACTATACCTTTTTTATTTCTCATCCTACACCCTATTCATGCATCCTACAATTACAACAGTATCCATGGGGCCTCTTACACAAGGTACGGTAATCACAAAAAGTGTAAGAGCCCCTTTATATCATGTTTGGACTAAAAATTACTAAAAAATAGGGTAACTCAGATTATGATTTGTTGGTGAGCTGTATGGAAAAAATCATTAGCACCAGCTCATTCTTGGAGTCTTTTGAAAGAGCAGTGAATTAGGTGGTAGTTAAGTACAAACCTTTTAGTGTCAAGGTGAATGAGGTGATTGATTTTGATTGGACAATTGATGAAGAGTACCAGAAATGGGTAAATGCATATTTAACTAAGGAAGAGTGAAAAGGAGTAGGCTACTAAGGGTTGACAAATCAGCTATCGCAGTTACAACAAAATCCAGTTTTGTTTTTTGGTGACAGTCTAGGCATAGAATTCTTGAAGTTTTTTGTTGCTGCATCAACCATTCTTAGCGAGCACGATGAACAAGAAGATTCTCTAGGGAGATTGTAGTTGTAAAAAAATTCTTGAATATCACAAGGCGGTCCAGTTGGCTGGTGACACATATGCTTTTTGGCTTGATGCTTGTTTGCTCCTCCTTTTTATAGAAGAAGGATTTCAAGGCCAAAAGTATGGGTTAGCAAGTTAGATATTTTTGGTCAAGTCTAGATGAAGTTACAGAGAAAATTGTAAAGTCTGATGGCTTTAGGGAAAATGCAATTTAGGTTTTGAGTAATTCTATAGTAGGTTTTGAATTCATGGGGATTTGATGTTTTATGACAGTAATGGCATTTGAATTGATACAATTAATTCAAACTCATGTCACTCCATTGTACAAGCATATCTAAATTTTGAATAAAATGATCAAGGGTTGTTTCATTCATCTCATTGTTTGTGGTGTGTATGATTCTTGTTTTAGGTTTAATTCAAGGAATTAATTAAAATGCTTGAATGGGATTGTAGGTGGATATGTTCTGTATAAGCTATTTTATTTTTTCTATCTTATCTTATACTATTTTACAAGAATGGGGGTGCCAATGTATGAGAATATCTTTGGAAACTAGGCATGAAAATTGAAGGTTAAAGAGAATGGAGGTGCCAAACTTATAGTACTCATTGCCCCTTGGTTGTCGATTTACCCTGAGTGCCTTCAACCTCATCCTCGACATTGGTATTGACCTTGTTTTCACTCCTCCAAACTCCTCCTCAGCACTAATATTGACCTTGTTTTCACTCCTCCAAACTCTTCATTGAAGCTGGTATTGACCTTGTTTTAACTCCAAACTCTTTCTCAGCACTGGTATTGACCTTGTTTTCACTCCTCCAAACTCTTCCTCGGTGCGGATATTGTCCTTGTTTTCACTCTTCCAAACTCTTTGTTGGCGTTGGTATTGACCTTGTTTTAACTCCAAACTCTTCCTTAGCACTAGCATTGACCTTGTTTTCACTACTCCAAACTCTTCCTCGATGCTGGCATTGACGTTGTTTTCACTACTCCAAACTCGTCCTCGGCGTTGGTATTGACCTTTCACTTCTCCAATTTGATGAGCTACAACCTAGTTTCATTAGGTTTTATAGTATGTTAATTAAGTTCAAAATTTTGGCGCTATTTAGCTTGGTTTTAATATTCTACAATATAGTTAAGTATATATATTAACTATATTTTACATAATAAATAATATAATTATTCAACTTATTATAATTATATATTATATTCTTTAACAAAATTATTAAATATGTATAAAATTATTATAATTAATAATTAATAATAAGTATATTTTTATATAATACAAAATATAATTAATATAATATATATTTAATATAATAGTAATATATATTAATATGAGAGAGAGAAACTAAATTTTGTTTGGTTGTTTCATGTCAACAATCCAAGGATGGCATGTGTCCTTGGGGAGTTATGCTCAAGGTAGCATGCCATTTGATTAAAGATATGATAATTCTCCTTTAAGACCTCTTCAATGTACCCATTCCACACTTAAGGAGACAAAGATAAATATAGAGAAGAAAATATATAGAGAGAGGGAGATAATGACAAGCATACAAATAGAAAGGGATACAAAGAGATAAGGGTGAATAGATAGAGATATAGGGAGGGTGATTGATATATCTCTCCCTATCGCTCTCTATATCTTTATATCTCCCACTATCTATGTCACTCCCACTTCTTCCCCCCTCTATCTATAGAGCTATCTCTCCCTCTCCCCCCTTTCTCTCTCATTCACTCCATCTCTCCCTCCATCTCTCCTACTCTATATCTCCATCTCTATTTCTCTTTTTATCTCCCTCTCACTCCTCTCTCTATCTCTTTCTATCTATATCCCTCTCTCCCTCCCTATCCCCCCTATCCATGGACTCTCTATCTCCACCTCTCTTCCTTTCTCTTCCCACATATCTTTAGCTCTCTTTCTCTTCCCATATATCTATATCTCTTTCTCTTTATCTCCCCATATATTAACTAAGAAGCCATGCAATCATACAATAGTATATGTTGGTAAAACTATAATAGTGTTTTTATTAAACTATAAGTAGCACTTATCTTTATAATGTCAAGCCTTCTTATAAAAATATTGTTTTATTAAACTATAAGTAGATTATTGTCACCACTCTTCATTCAACATGAAATTCCAAATGTAGCAATTGTTTTGTTGCTTTTGTCAAGTTTCATTAACCAAGCTATTTACTAGGTTGAATAAAGTTGTGTTATGACCCTTCTTCTCTTTAAAATAATTAGACAATATTAGTGAAATCAGGAAAGGGAGAAAACTAAACTCCTTCAAAATAGGGGTAGTTGTGGGTTTGTTGGTTTTCTTTGTATACTATATACTTAGTTCCTATAGGATAAATAAGTAAGTTTAGATCATTTTATTAGTTTTCTATCCTAACTAATATAGAGTAAGCTTTTTTCATTTTAATTGACTACTACATAATAGTTTATGTGTTGAAAGAATTATTTCCATTCTTTGTAGCTTTTAAATTGGAATACACATCATATTTAATTTCATAATTAACCTATCTAATCAAATCATAATTAACCTATCAATAAGGCAATAGTAATTTTCTAGAGAGGGAGAGAGAGAGGGAGAGCGAGCGAGCGAAAGAGAGAGAGAGAGAGAGAGAGAGAGAGAGAGAGAGAGAGAGAGTACAAAGAGAGGGGGAGATAGAGAATTAGGAGGTAGGAAGGGAGAGAGAGAGATGGAGAGAGAGGGGGAAAGGGAGAGGGAAACTAAGAGAGAGGGGGAAGGGAGAGAGATAGATATATGAGAAAGAATTAGGAGGGGAAAGGGAGAGGGGAACAGGGGAAGAAGGGGAGAGGTAGAGAGAGAGAATTAGGAGGGGGAAGGGAGAGGGTAAGAGTGTTGAGGGCAGAGGATAGAAGGTTTAAGGGTTTAGGGTTTATGGTTGAGGGTTTAGGGATGAGGGGGTAGGAGGGAGAGACTTGAGAGAGAGAGAGAGGGAGGGAGTGGGAGAGAGATAAAGGAAGGGAAGATTAAGAGGGTAGAGGGTAGATGGGTTAAGGGTTAAGGTTTAGGGTTTAGGGTTTAGGGTTTAGGGGAGAGAGATAGAGGGAGTGAGTGAGTGAGAGAGAGACCTAAGAAAGGGAGTGGGGGTAGGATATTGAAGATACTTGAGAGTGAGTGAGTGAGAGAGAGAGAAAGACCTCAGAGGAGTGGAGCTAGGAGGGAGAGAGACATTAGAGAAGGAGTGGAGCTAGGAGGGAGAGAGAGAGAGGAGGGAGTGGGAGAGTGATAAAGGAAGGGAGGGTTAAGGGTAGAGGGTAGAGGGTTTAAGGGTTAGGGTTTAGGGTTAAGGGAGAGAGATAGAGGGATTGAGTGAGTGAGAGAGAGACCTAAGAGAGGGAGAGGGGTAGTAGGATATTGAAGATACTTGAGAGAGATATAAAGGAAGGGAGGGTTAAGGGTAGAGGGTAGAGGGTTTAGGGTTAACAAGAGAGAGATAGAGGGAGTGAGTGAGAGAGAGAGACCTAAGAGGGGAGAGAGGGGTAGGATATTGAAGATACTTGAGAGAGAGAGGGAGGGAGTGGGAGAGAGAGTGAGGGAGGGAGAGTTAAGGATATAGGGTAGATAGTTTAAGGGTTTAGGGTTAAGGGTGGAGGGGAGAGAGATAGAGGGAGTAAGTGAGTAAGAGAAATACCTAAGAGAGGGAGAAGGGGTAGAAGGGAGAGACTTGAGATTGAGTGAGCCAGTGAGTGAGACAGAGACCTCAGAGAGGGAGAGGGGGTAGGATATTGAAGATACTTGATAGAGAGAGAGAGGGAGGGAGTGGGAGAGAGATAGAGAGTAGAGGGTTAAGGGTCTAGGCTGGGCCCCCTTTTGTTTTATTATTTTATTTCCTTCGCCTAACTTTATTTTTCCTAAGTCTTTTGTTGGTCCCGTGTTCCCTCATTAAAACAACTTATGTCATTGTTTGTTGTCAACCTAGTGATGTCCCCTTATTCCTTTAGGGGAGAGGGCCCAGTAGTCATGTAGGCTAACTTTATTAGCATGTAGCAATTGACTGGAGGCATGACTCATCATGCAACTCCCCACATGGTAGATCTTTTGAGAAGTGTCTAAAATTTTAATTTTTAAAGGTTCGACCAAAACTTAATCATGGAACCCCCAATAGTTGAACCAAAAAAATATTAGTTGTTGCTTGTAGAATATGAAATTTTTATCTAAATTAAAATTAATATGCAACCTAAGTGGACCAAATACTTCTAGTCTCCCCTGTCCCGTGGTACCGAAGGGCATGTCGCGCCAGCGCCGCCGGTCACGTTAAAAAGTTTACCAGGCGCACTGTAGTTTATAGGGGGTCGTGCTACCCGATTCCTGTAGTTTAAAAAAAAAAAAAGTGGACCAAATACTTATTGATAACCATCAATCTTTGATATCTCTACCTTTTATATTCAACACATATGGACTAATAGTTGAACAAACAAAATCTATTTGTTGTTATAAAAACAACACATTATGATTTAAAATACAACTTATATTGAACAAAAATGGACCAATATTTGAACACTAGATTTTTTTGAAAATCCTTCACATTTAATGGGAAAATACATGTTATTTATTGTGCTCACCTTTTATATTTGTGATAGGACAAACTATTTATATAAAATTATCCAATGCTTGTAGTGATGGAACTTCAAATTTTATTCCCAATGTTTCACTCATGCCCTACCTTATGTCACTGGTCTTTCATGGTGTTGGAAAATTTCTTAGGGCTGGGGTTTTAGCTTTGTCTTCATCTTAAACCCTTGTGTTTACCTAATGCCTTGGTCGGGATCTATTTCCCTGTTACCTTTTTTAAAGGGTTTTAAAAACATCTTATGCCCCACCATTTCATCTAGGCCTAGTCCCTTTGGTCTTAATATTTTATTTCGTCTGCAAGTTTTATTTTCCTAAGTCTTGGTTGGCCCTGTGTTGAACAATTTTAAAAAAACTTGTCGTTGTTTTCCATTTTCCTACTAATGTCCCCTTTCCCTTTAATGAATGTTTTATTTTTTAGAAGGATGAAATTCATGCTGTTGTCAATCAAAATTCCTTCAAGATCAATGGTTTCTCGCCATCCCATGATCAGGAATTGTAGGATGGCGATATTGCAGGCGGGCAACACGTGTCCCATTTGGGGGATCAAATTTGTGTAGCTGTTCATTAACTGTCCTTTGATCTGATCCATTCCCCACCATCTCGCAATGGTGCTTTGGTTGATTATGAAATCACGGGTGGGTGCCACGTGGACTGTACAAGGTGGGGCCAAGGAAATTTTTGTGTGATATATTTTAAATGTTTCATTACTTCCAAAGCAAAACATTTAAAATGAAATATTTGACAAGGCTGGGGAGAAATTCATTAAAAATGAGCAAAAGCAGAGAAATTAGGGCAACTAGTCAAGTTAGGAGCAAGCTAGTTGAATACATTCAAAATATTTCTAATATATTTCTAATTTAAAAAATATATTGTTTAGTTTTTTAAATATATAATTTTTTTTCAAAAATATATTTTTTTATTTTTTAAAAAATATATTATACATACAAAATTACACAATCAATAATAAATAATAGATTTTGGTAAATATATCTAGGTATGTTAATATACTTGAAAAACTATTTTTAATTAAAAAAATAACTAACATAATTAAAAGGTAAGCTTTTAATTATAAAAATTTAAAATTAGAATTATTTCACATTTGAAATAGAAAATTTAAATATTATATTATAATAGTTTATAATTTACTTATATAGTATTTTGGATAATAGAAACAATTTTGATTGATTTAATATTTTCTAAGTTCATTATTGAATTTAAATCTTATAAATGTAATTATATATCTTTAATCAATATTATAATTTAAAAATAATAATCAATATTGAACATCTTAGATTTTAGTATAACTTAAATATTAAGAAAATTAATGTATAAGTTTATAAAATATAATATATTTTTTTTAAATAAAGATTTAAAGATTATTATATATGTATATTTAAAGATCCATAGAATTATCTTTTTAACTATGAAATTGATATGATTAATTTGATTTATAATTTTATCTTATCTTATATTTTTAACAATTTTTTGGTATCCTACATAATTTGTTTTCTATATGTATCATGTTGTATACTCTTGATATGGAAGGTAGTGTTTTTTCGTGGAGCTTAATAAGTTTTAATAATTTTTAGTCATTTTAAATATTTTTATTTTTTTTATAAAGATAGGTATATTTATACTTTTGATGGCTTATGTACAATTATGCATATTCTTTTATTTATTATTTTTTTTCTCAATATCATGTTATTCTTGATTAATCACATTATTTGTTTTGTTGAAAAATATTTTATCTTTAATTTACATCTATGATAATTTAAAATTTGTCAAATTGTCAAATTATAAATAAAAACATATTTTATTAATCTCTTGAAGTAGGTCCTAATCTTTTGTAGATTAATAACTATCTAAATAGATATTTCTTTCCTTTATTTCTATAAATGTGTCTCATGTCTCTATTGAAATTTATGAGATGTGTATGTAATTCTTAGCACAACACTCTTAGAGATTAGGATTTATTTTTGCATTTATCTATTTTCTTCTTGTTCCTATTAGTGGCTATTTAAATCTTCGTTGAAAACCTACAAAGAGCTTGGGTCTTTCAATCTCAAAGCCTGTCTAATTTCTTGATGAGAATCATTCACATTGATTCCCAATATTGTTCTCCTTGCATGATACATATATAAAATGCACTTGGTAATTTAGTATGTGGTTGAAATATTAGAGTAACAACAAATGGTTCTTTTCATTTTTGGCACATGATTGGCCATTTTTACTATGTTAAATTTTTATTTTCACTTTTATTTTCATGGTTTTCATGTTGTCAAATTTTCATACATTTCTAAGTCTTTTTAAATAAATAAATGAAGGTTCTATTAGTGTCCCCAATCTTGCTAAAAATCATATATAGAGAGAGTACAATATATAAACTATTAATTATAGAGTATAACAACATAAATTTAAATTGTGATGTCATTGGTTTTTATCTTACAATTATAAATAAGGTTTTTATTTTAGGTAATGCATAAACAATAATGTGATCATCTTAGATCTAAAACATAAATCAAAAGGTATAGATATATAATTTTCAAAATTACATCTATATTTGATCTTTAATAAAAACACAAACTAATATAATTTAATTAACCCCAGTCTAAATTCCAACCCTACTATTAACCCCAATCTTAAGCCTAACAATAACCCTAAGTGAACACTTATCCTAATTGAACCTTAACCCTGATTTAGCCCGGACCCTAACCTTAACCCTAACCCTAATTAAACTCTAGCCTTGATTGAAACCTAACCCTAATTAAAGTCTAGCCCTAATTGAAACCCAACCCTAACCTAAACCCTATTTGTTCCTAACCCTAGTATCTCACAAATACAGGATCAAGACCTTGCCAACTCTAGTAAACCTTATTGGATAGTGATAAAGCCTACCTTATCTTTCATTGAGGTAGAAAATTTTTGTTATACAACATGCCCCTTGAAAATTGGAGATAGGAACTGCAAAAAGAAGGTAAAAACTAATGAAAATGGTCAGTGGTACTATGGAAGATGTGATATAACTTTCCTTGAATGTGATTATAAATATATACTTCAATGCAAAGTGCAAGACCATACTTCATTCACTTGGATTACAAATTTTGAAGAAGTGGCAAAAATAAATTAAGGGTGTAACAACAAAAGAATTAAAAATTTTGAAGCATGAAAAACAAGATGATGTTAAGTTTTCACACATTAAACAAAAGGTCCTTTTCAACAGATAGATATTTAAACTTCAGGTGAAAAAAGAGATCTATAATGATGAACATTAAAGGATTAAATGCACAGTCATAAAAACAACAAAGTTTGATTATTCAATTGAGAGAAAAGCTTTATTAGACTCAATTGCAAAGCTATTGTAACAATGTATTCAAACATTTGAAAAAAAAAATAGTGGATATATCTAAGTTAGTTAATGCCATTTTGTCATGATATAATTCTTTGATGTTGTCAATACTAAATCTAATGATTGATGACCATTTCTGCTTTTAAATTATTGTTCTTGGTTGATTGTTGTTATAGACAATTTGGTATGATTTCAAATTTGAATGTGTACCCTTATATATGGGAATTGAGATAAACAATGACACAAAAAAAATGAAATCAAATTGATTGCTTTCCAAATTTATATTCATGAAAATGTAAGCATTTTTTCAAGTCAATAGGCATCTTGATAAAGATAACTCTTTGCATGTTTTACATATATATTATTAATTAATATAGTTATGCTAGTCAATTAAATTATTAACTATATTTTATTTTATTATATAGTGAATTGCTAAAAGATGTAAAAATCTTAATACTAAATATATAGGAAAATGGTTAAAAAATTACATATTTTTCAAAAAATAAAATATAGTGTGTAATTTAAAATACAAATTATATAATTCTTATAATATTTATATTATTATTTATTGAATATTTTATAGAATTTAAACTAAAAATTTAGCCCCCCCCTCTCGCTCTCCCTCTCTTCCCCTCTCTACATATATCTCCCTCTTCCCCATCTTCTATATCTCCCTCCTCTACATATCTCTCTCCCTTTCTCCATCCCTCTCTCTATCTCTCCCCATCTCTCCATGATCTCTTGCTCCCTCCCTATGCCCCTATCTATCTTCATATCTCAACCTATTTGTCCCTTTATCTTCCCATATATCTCTATATCTATGTCTTTCTCTTCCCATTTATCTATCTCTCCCTCTCTTTCTCTCTCTCTCTATCTCCCCCTATTTCTATCACCCTCTCCATATCTATTTTTCTTTCTCTACTTATCTCTCTCTCTCTCTCCCCCTCTCTCATATCTCCTTATTTCTCTATCTTTCCATCTCTCTCTCTCTCTCTATATATATATATCCCCCCTTTATCTCCCTATCTCTTTATATATTTATTTCTCCCTCTATCTCTCTCTATATCTATATCTCTATCTATTTTCATCCCTTTGCCTCTCTCATTCTATATTCATCTCTACCTCTATCTATAGGGAGAGATCCAAAGGTGAAGCATTGGACCTTCCCAAAGATCCACCAATCTCAACACTACTCCCAACTATTTTGAGAATTTAAGTACATATTGTATGCTAGATTAGGAGGCATGTGTCAAAGCTCATATTTATTGATGCAAAATAGGTCCAAAGTCACAAATTTTAAGTACAGTTAGTTATAGTTTTGTACAATATTTCAAGTGCCACATAGAGCAAAGATATTCCAGTTTTTTATATCATTATGTCATCAAATTTGGAACTTCATCAAGATTTGTATCTTCATCAACATTAACAAAAGAAAAGGTATGTACTTGAATCCCTTGCATTTAAATTTTTTCTATATATATAAATATTTTAATATTTTCCCTCAAATTCATAATATATATATTAGTGTGTATTTATTTATTGCAATGAAGAATTAACCTAAGTAACACATTAAGAATTTTAAGGATTTGTGCTTGGAAAAAATGCATAATTTTTTTTTTTGTTGGATGTCCTATTGTATAGTTTAGAAAAGCTCAAAATATGAATAGGATTTTAAGGCCATATATTATGGTAGCTTACAATGAAAAAGAAGGAAGGAAATCTATTATCAATTTTAATCTACAATTTAATACCATATGAAAAATCACATGTAGTATTATCTAAAATTAATTCTTGACATATTAATTTTATAAAATACACTTACCATTCAATAAACTTCTCCCAAGAAAGAAACCTTAAGTGAACATTAATTGAACCCTAATTGTAGATTCATAACTCTAATCATAACCCTAACCCTAGCCTTAAAGTTATTGTATGATCTAATTATCTCTCTTATCTAAATTTGGGTTGAATTATTTTTCCTTTATTTTTAATTGCATATATATTTTTTTTATTAGATCTTATTTTATGAATATATGCAAATATAATTTTACTTCTACATTCATTCTATGCCTATTTTTTTCATGATATTTTAACATTCATTTTTTGGAATATTAGATCAATCTCACACATATAAATATGAAACCTCAAAATTTTAAAATAATATTCAAGTTTTCCCACTTCAATTTATCATTTATGTTATTTGAATTAAAATATTTTAAATCATACTCCTAATTCGTCTAAAAAAGAAAAAACAAATTGATATATATTTTTTTATTAAATACATTTTAACTTATTTTCTTGGATTGTATAAATATCTTTCTTTATTTACATTTGGACTGTTTATTTACAATATATAGTATAAATATGTGGTAAGATAGGGTATTATCATCACGATTGAGTGAGCCCTCTCCCCTAATAAATGTTTTTATTTTACAGAGGGACAAGTGTGCATGGCCGTAGATCAATCATCGTGTGATCTCAGCCATTCCCCGCCATCTCACGATGACCTCACCAGTTGATCTTGATATCACAGGTGAGTGCCATGTGTCTCATCTGATGAAGCCGAAGGAATGATAAATACTTTGATGGGTCTTTAATACATTATGCCATGAGTTACTAAAGCAGTTATAAGATGCACGTGTTTTAAATCAACGAAGATGTCATAATTCTGGTAAAAAGGTGCTTGATGGTTAATAACAAGGCTGGCGACTATGTTGAATGAATAGGATTGTTGATAGTTGAGATCCACGATTTCCCACCATTGCGTGATCAAAAGTTTTGAGTTCTTTATTGATTGCGATATCACAGGAGGGCGCCACGTGTCTCATCCGGTGAAGCCGAAGGAATGATAAATACTTTGATGCATCTTTAATACATTATGTCGTAGGTTATATTTATTAATGTCTTAATATTAGTTTATAAATTGAACATTAATTATAAATATTTTAAAATAAATTAAGTATTTCAATCTAAAATTTTAATATTTTACATTACAAATAAAATTAAACTAAATTCTAATTTTTAAAATCCATAAAATATTTATTGTCTACTTAGTTTTACTAATTATCTAATACAATTAAATTAAATTAAATATTCATTTTATATTAATTAAACAATTATTAATTAGAATTTTAGAATAAATTAACAAATTAGAATTAGTGAGTGAGTGAGAGAAAGAGATAAGAGAGGGAGAATGGGTAGGAGGGCTATACTTGAGATAGAGTGAATGAGTGAGAGAGAGACCTCAGAGCAGGAGTGGTGCTAGGAGGGAGAGACTTGAGATAGAGAGAGAGATAAAGGAAGGGAGGGTTAAGGGTAGAGGGTAGAGGGTTTAAGGGTTTAGGGTTAAGGGTTAAGGGTTTAGGGTTTAGGGTTTAAAGGGGAGAGAGATAGAGGGAGTGAGTGAGTAGAGAAAGAGCTAAGAGAGGGTGAAGGTGTAGGAGGGCGAGACTTGAGATAGAGTGAATGAGTGAGAGAGAGACCTCAGAGAGGGAGTGGTGCTAGGAGGAAGAGACTTGAGAGAGAGAGAAAAAGGGAGGGTTAAGGGTAGAGGGTAGAGGGTTTAAGGGTTTAGGGTTTACGGTTAAGGGGAGAGAGATATAGGGAGTGAGTGAGTGAGAGAGAGACCTAAGAGAGGGAGAGGGGGTAGGATATTAAACATACTTGAGAGAGAGAGGGGGGAGGGAGTGGGAGAGAGATAGAGGGAGGGAGTGGGAGAGAGATAGAGGTAGGGAGGGTTAAGGGTAGAGGGTAGATGGTTTGAGGGTTTAAGGTTAAGGGTGGAGGGGATAGAGATAGAGGGAGTGAGTGAGTTAGAGAAGGACCTAAGAGAGGGAGAAGGGGTAAGAGGGAGAGACTTGAGAGAGAGAACTGAGAGAGGGAGAGGGGGTAGGAGGTGTTGGATCTCAGTTGTGTTTATGGTTTGTACTTGATGACAAAATCCCTTTCAGTTAGTTCTCTTTGATGATTAGTCTCAGTTTGGATCCTGATGATTTATTATGGAACTTCTTTGATGTCTCTTGGCTATTTCAGAAAGATATTTGTTATGATTCAAATTCATCGTGATGAGTTTTTTGGTTCATGTTATGAATGCTATCTCTTTGACTGACAGAGTTTGAAAGATGGTTTCTTCATCTAGATGGTTCTCTTTGCATATCACAGGGTCTCCTCGATCCATTTTGAAATGTCTGTGTTGCCTATCAGCAAGACATTTTTGATGTCATGTCAATTGGATTTTTTTTTATTCAGATAGCTTTTAGCATGACATTCTCTTTTGTTTCAGTGACAGAAAAGGATCATATTGGCAAGAGTTTAAGGCTTTGGTGAAGGGTCACAATGAAATTTTCATGTCTCACCGACTGATACATATGGAGGTTCATCGGCAAGAGCTAGGCGGTATCAGAATTACTCTCAACGAGTGACCTTCAATCTCACTGACATCACATCTGGGATTGTCTTCGGCCAGACATTTTGCTTTCGGCATGAAGTCATAAAGGATGTGCAATGTCACACTAACTACCCTTGGAAAATTGCATAACGACAGGAGGTCTTAGCAATTTCGTGGTGTCTCAGTGACTCAAAGTGGATAAATTTTTTCGGTATGACATAGTGTGCTCTCCGAGAGGTCTCCCCGACATTGATATGTCTCACTAATGGAATACAATTGGACTTTATCTGTGTGAGATGTGTTCTCTCTTGGCGATCTAAGGTGAGTTCATGGGTTTCGATATGACATTATGTATTCATTATGACTCCTCCCCAAATCTGATGGGTCATGGCAAAAGTGATAGCTAAGGGGAGTGACTGGCGATTTAATTGCCTTTGGCAAGACTATCTGGATGTCTTGACAACCAATGTGAATCAAGTGGGCTCTTAGAAAAACAAAGACTTGTCTACAAGATGTCTGATCAATTTTCTCTAGTCACAGCGATACACGAGATGGATGGGACTATCAGTGAAACTTAGAGCAATCTATATAGTGTCTCCATGATTATGTATTGTCTTGGAAACTTGGAAATGACAAAGATATTCAGCATGACATAATCTATTCGATATGTTGTTTCCCTGATATCACAGTGTTACAATGAAACTCAAAGGATCATTTCAACAAAGTCGTCGATGGAATTGAAAGACTGATTAGGGAATATGTTTTGATTTTATTCTTTTGTTGGGTATCGAACCCTAGCCTGGCAACCATCATGAGTGTTTAATATTTTCATCCTCTCAGCTGATTTTCGGTGTTATTGTTGGTTGTAACGGTTTCATCAGTAGATTATGGAGGCTCTACTTGGTGCGTTTTTGGCTGGAGGCTTGGTTAAGATGGAAATAAAACGTGCACTGCATGATATGGTAATTGTTTTGATATTAATTCTTCACATGATGGACTAATCATGATTACTCTGAGGAATGATGAATTTCTGGTCATTTCAAGTGTGAATCTGCATGCATTGGCACCGTTTGACTATCAAAACTTTGTTACATTGTGTCAAAGTATTTACAGCCTATTGGATAGGCGTTACTCCTGCAAGCATTTATTTCTTGGCATCTTTCTTCTTGAAAATAGTATGAGGTTTCAGTTTCCTTTTGACCTCATATTCTTTGAAGATATTTTCATGGTAGACATACTTGAAATATTGTATAAAAACCAGGGTTGTAAACACTATAAAAATTCTTCTAGTAGTGATTTGTGAATGTATTGAAATACTCTATATTAAAAATTTGAAACTAAAAGATGTAGAGATATATTGTAATATTCTTTTCTATGTAATATTTTAAGGATTCAATTATTGAATCTTTAAGGTATTCTGTAGACAAGAAAATAGAGATTCATGTGCTTAACTGAAAATAGAGAAATCCTCTGAGTTGTTATTGTTGTTCATAACATAATTTGAGGGGTTGGTACTCCTTGAGATAGATATCTCTAAATGAGGGGTTGGTGCTCCTTGAGTGGGTGCTCAAAAACAACCTATAAGGCATTGTGAATAGTTGATTTAAGGATTAAGCCTGGAAGGCATTTCAGGAGTGGTTTTATACCCCATGAGGGTTTTCCACTTGGTAAAACTTGTGTCTTCTTGTTCATCTATGTTCTCACTACTTTAGTGTGTTGTTGTTGTTGTTTCAGTTCACTGTTGGATTATTACTTTTCTCAATTCTGTTTATGAATGATTACATTCAACTCATGAATGCATTAATCAGAGTAATATTGAGATAAAATCTAAGCTATGTTTTTTGAATTTTTGCAAATTGGTCAAATCTGTTAAGACACTGATTCACCCCCCATCTCAGTGTCATTTTAACTACAACAATTGGTATCAGAGCAGAGGGTCCTCTGATAGGTTTTAATCACCTTGGATTGATCTTGGTCTTGGAGTTTGTTTTTCAATGGCACATTCTCAAGAGGGTGCCTCTGTAACTAGAGCTCTGTTATTTGATGGAACAGATTATGTGTTTTGGAAAATTATTATGGAAGATTTTCTTATTTCTTTTGATGTTGATGTTTGGAGCATGGCTTAAATGATTACAATGTACTAGCCTCTATTCCCAATGATCCTACTGAAAAGAAGAGGTATGAAACAAATGACAAAGCTAAGCATGCCCTTTTGTGTGGGTTAACTAAAGATATGCTCATTAAAGTCATGCATTGCAAACCTGGTCATGAAATCTGGGATAAACTTGAAACTATATATGAAGGGAATGAGAAAGTCAAATTGTCAAAATTCATTACACTCAAACATCAGTTTGAGGAGATGAAAATGAGGGATGATGAAAAAGTGCCTGAATATTTCCTAAGAGTTGATGAAGTTGTCAATTCAATGAAAGGTCTAGGTCAAGAGGTTAATGAATTTGATGTGGTCACAAACGTTGTTAGAACCCTACCATCAAAATTTGAACCTAAGGTGTTAGCCTGAGAAGAATAGAAAAACTTTGATAAGCTTACCTTAGATAGCCTGCAAGGAATACTTACTGCCTATGAAATGAGAACTAGAAAAATCAATTCAACAGGGAAAGAAACTGCCTTTAACACTGAAAAGAAAGAAAAAGTCAAAGTCAGTGAATCAGAGTTGTCTGATTCTAAAGAATCCCATTTTGTTAGAAGACTTAAAAATGGATTAGGAAAATGTAAGGGAAAACTTCTCTTTAAATGTTTTAACTATGGAAAAATAGGTCACTTTTCTGAAAATTATCCCTATGATGATCAAATCTATGATAATGGGACAACTAAAAAACAACCTCAAAAGAAGGCCATCAAACCTAAATGAAACTTCAATTTCTAAAAGAAGAAAAGTATGTTTAGTAAGGATGAATTTGATATTGAGTCTGAAGATTCATCAACTGAAGAATATGAAACTTTGTTCATGGCTGAAAGTACTCAGAAAAATAATTCAAACACCATTGACATTGAAGAAGGTGAAGTAGATCTTGAAAGTGAGCTGAAATGTGCTTTACAAGAGGTCAGAAAACTCAAAAAACAAGTTCTTGCTAAAGAACAAAAACCAAATCAAGAAATGGTCTCTCTGAAAACTCAGCTTGAAGAAGCTAAAAGAGTTGAAGATTGTCTTTGAGAGGCTGTAGCCTTCAAAGATCAAGAAATTCAAAAACTAGAACAAGAAGTAGTCCGTCTTAAGAAGGAAATTGAAAAATATGAAAACACTCTAAAACTGAATGAGATTCTCAGCAAGCAGAAGATGTATAAAGATAAAACTAGCGTTGGTTTTGAAAAGGGTGAATTCTCAATTGACAATGCAAAACAAAACCCCTCTTTTGAAGTCAAAGGTTCAAGTTCAAATCACTTAGAATTTGGTAAGGATTATGCTCAGTTTTTAAGAGGTAATAGACCTTCATATAGAGTCAATCCTTTCTTCTATGGGTATTGTGTTTTTTGTAACAAATTTGGCCATAAAGTGAGCTCTTGCAGGTTTATGAATTCTAGAATACCCTAGTTTGGTCTTAGGAAACAATTTGATTTTGTTAATCAGATCAGATGATTTAAATGAAATGATTTGGGACATTCTGTCAAACAGTGCAAAACTAATCTACAATCTAAACAGTAGAAAATTAAAATGGTTTGGAAACCTAAGACTGTTAACAAAAATGAGAAAACTATGTTAGTTCAAACTACTTTTCATTCCAAGATAAAGGACTTATGGGTCCTAGATAGTGGATGTTCTAACCATATGATTGGTGAAAAGGATAAGTTTATAAATCTTGAGGATTATGTTGGCAGATATGTTAAGTTTGGTGATAACTCTGGTATTTGAATTAAAGGTAGAGGTTCACTTCTTCTGAATGAAGACACTCCTATCTATAATGTGTACTATGTGGAAGGTGTCAAACACAATCTTCTAAGTGTTAGTCAAATCTATGATAGTGGTTATCATGTTCTTTTCACTTCGTAGGGATGTGAGATTAAGAACAAGCTTGGAAAGGTTGTTGCAGCTGGAAGGAGGACAAAAGGAAATGTGTACAATCTTCTCAACACATCAAGAAATGACAATCAAGGTATGTGTTTAATGGGCCAAATTGAAGAGAGCTGGTTATGGCATAAAAGATTATGACACATAAAATTTGAAAATCTAGTTAGAATTAGTAAAAATCAGAATGTTAGAGGTTTACCAGTTCTTAGCAAGCCAAAAAATTCTATGTGCAAATAATTCTTAAGTAATAAACAAACTAAAATCATCTTCAAAACAAAAGAACATTCTTCTTTGAAACCTTTACAGCTTGTGCACATTGATTTATCTGGAACAACTAGAACAAGGTCTATTAATGGTGAAATGTACTTTATGTTGTTTGTGGATGATTATACTAGAATGGTTTGGGTCACATTTCTTAAGCACAAATCAGAAGCTTTTGAAAGGTTTAAAATCTTTCATAAATTGGTTGAGAAGGAATCTGATTTGAAACTTAAATGTCTGCGATCTGACAAAGGAGGTGAGTTCACCTCTCAAGAGTTTATTGATTACTATGAACAACACAACATTAAAAGACAATATGCTGCAACAAAAGCACCTCAAAAAAATGGGGTAGTTGAACGTCAGAACAGAATTGTAAAAGAAATGGCTAGAACCATGCTAGATGAAGCTAAATTGTCTGACATGTATTGGAAAGAAGTTGTTCATACAGCTGTATACATTTTGAATAGAGTACAGCTTAGGGTGAAATATAAACACACTCCTTATGAACTTTGGTATGGAAAAACTGTATTTGTCAAATACTTTAAATTTTTTGGAAGTGCTTTATCAAGAAAGATGATGATAACCTTGGCAGCTTTCAATCAAAGTGCGATGAGGGTATCTTTTTGGGATACTCAACTCACAACAAAGCTTATAAATGTCTTAACATAAGGCTTAACAAGATTGTTGAAGTTGTGAATGTAAAGTTTGATGAAAGATTACATTTAGATGCTGACATATTGCAGTATAATGAGGAAGAATGACTTGAACTTGAATCAAATTCAGACAAAGCTGAAACAACAAAGTCTATTGCTGAATTAGCAAGCCCTAAAAATGAAATAGCAAGTCCTAAAAAGGTTGCACAAAATGCTCCTTCGAAAACTCTAGTTAAATATTACCCTAAAGATTAGATTATTGGGGATAAAAATACAGGAGTTCAAACTAGAAGAAAGGCTACAGAATCTGATGAAAAGGCACAAATTGCTTTCTATCTAGTTACTTAGTTTGAGCCTAAATTTTTTAATGAAGCTCTCATAGACTCATGTTGGCTTAATGCTATGCAAGAAGAAATTGATCAAATTGAGAAAAATCAAACCTGGGTGTTAGTCCCAAGACCAGATGACAAGAATGTCATTGGAGGCAAATGGATATACAAAAACAAGCTTGATGAAAATGGTAATGTTATTCACAACAAAGCAAGATTTGTCTGCAAAGGCTATGCCCAACAAGAAGGTATTGATTTTGGTGAAACCTTTGCACTTGTTGCTAGATTAGAATCTATCAGAATATTCTTGGCTTATTCTGTATATAAAGACTTTACTGTTTACCAAATGGATGTCAAAACTACCTTTTTAAATGGCTACTTAGATGAAGAGGTCTATGTTGAATAGCCTGAAGGTTTCATTTGCAAAGATAATCCTAACCATGTTTACAGGTTGAAAAAGGCCCTTTATGGCTTAAAACAAGCTCCTAGAGCTTGGTACTCTAGGATGGACAGTCATCTAGTTTCAAATGGCTTTTGTTAGAGGAGGTGTAGATAACAATCTTTATGTTAAAACTAAAGGTTCTGATATTTTGGTTGTTGAAATTTATGTTGATGACACTATCTTTGGCTGCAATAATGTTACTTTGAGTAAAAAATTCTCTCAGCTAATGGAATCTAAATTTGAAATGTCATTATTGGGGGAATTAAATTTCTTCTTGGGTCTTCAAATCTCTCAACGTGGAAATGGAATATTTATTTCTCAAACCAAGTATGCTAGAGAGATGCTTAAGAAATTTTAGATGGATGAATGCCATCCAGTTAGCACTCCAATGATTACTGGATGCAAACTTACTAAGGTTGATGATTCTCCTGATACAAATCAAACTAAATATAGATCTATGATTGGCAGTCTATTATATTTATCTACTTCCAGACCTGACATCATGCAGGAAGTTTGCACTGTTGCATGGTTTCAGGCATCTCCTAAAGAATCTCATGTCACTGCTGTTAAAAGGATCCTTAAATACATTCAGGGCACTCTTGATTATGGTCTTTGGTATCCTAGAAGCAATTATTTTTCATTGATTGCATATACTAATGTTGACTAGGCTGGTTGTTTGGATGATAGGAAAAGCACCAGTGGTGCTGCATTCTTTCTTGGTGATCATTTAGTGGCATGGCACAACACGAAACAAGAATTTGTTTCTCTTTCTACTACTGAATCAGAATACATTGCTGCCACTTCGTACTATACTCAAGTTCTTTGGATGAGTCAAACTCTCTCAGACATGGGTATTGAAGTTTCTAAACCTATTTCTATTCTCTGTGATAACACTAGTGCAATAAATATATCAAAAAAATCCTATTATGCACTAACACTAAACATTTTGCTATCAAGTTTCACTTTCTTTGAGAAAAGGTACTGGCTAATGATGTCTACTTACAGTTTGTTGGTTCACAAGATCAAGTGGCTGACATTTTTACTAATCCCTTAGCAAAAGAGTTATTTGAAAGGTTGAGATTTCGATTGGGAGTTATCTCTCAATCGTTACTTCACTAAATCTCCAAGCTACTGCTTAGGGGGAGCATGTTATATATTTTCATTCACTTACAGCTCTCCTAAAATCTTGGTTGTTGCACTGTAACTCTTTTTGTAGCTGTTTCTTATGATATTTTGGTTGGCTTCTCAGTTGTGTTTCATGGCAATGCACATTCTTCTCTTCTATTCTTTGTCATTGAGGAAAAAAGGGGGAGAGTCATTTATGTTTTTCCATCAAAGACAAAGGGGGAGTTTGTTGGATCTCATTATGTTTATGGTTTTTCCTTAATGACAAAATCCCTTTTAGTTAGTTCTCTTTGATGATCAGTCTCAGTTTGGATCCTTATGATTTATTATGGCATTTCTTTGATGTCTCTTGGCTATTTCAGAAAGATATTTGTTATGATTCAAATTCATCATGATGAGTTTTCTAGTTCATGTTATGAATGCTATCTCTTTGACTGATAGATTTTGACAGATGGTTTCTTCGTCTAGATGGTTCTCTTTGCATATCACATGGTCTCCCCAATCCATTTTGAAATTTTTGTGTTGCCTATCGGCAAGACATTTCTAATGTCATGTTGATTGGATTTTTTTATTATTATTCAGATAGCTTTCGGCGTGCCATTCTCTTTTGTTTTGGCGATAGAAAAGGATCATATCGGCAAGAGTTTAAGGCTTCGGTGAAGGATCACAGCGAAATTCTCATGTCTCACCAATTAATACATATGGAGGTTCATCGGCAAGAGCTGGGCGGTATCGGAATTGGTCTCGGCAAGTGACCTTCGGTCTTGCCAACATCACATCTAGGATTCACTTTGGCTAGACATTTTGCTTTCAGCGTGAAGTCATAACGGATGTGCAATGTCACATTGACCATTGTTGGAAAATTGCATATCGGCAGGAGATCTTAGCGATTATGTGGTGTCTCAATGACTCAGAGTGGATAAAGCTTTTTGGTATGACATAGTGTGCTCTCCGAGAGGTCTCCCCGACATTGATATGTCTCATCGATGGAATACAATTGGACTTTATCGGTATGAGATGTCTTCTCTCTTGGTGATCTGAGGTGAGTTCAAGGGTTTCAATATGACATTATGTATTCATTATGACTTATCCCCAATTCTAACGGGTCATGGCGAAAGCAATAGCTAAGGGGAGTGATTGGCAATTTAATTTCCTTCGGTAGGACTATCTAGATGTCTCGACAACCAATGTGTATCAAGTGGGCTCTCGGAAAAACAAATAATTGTCTACAAGATGTCTCACCAATTTTTTCTAGTCACAGTGATACGCGAGATGGATGGGAGTATTGGTGAAACTTAGAGCAATCTATATAGTGTCTCCCCGACTATGTATTGTCTTGGCGACTTGGAAATGACAAAGATCTTCGACATGACATAATGAATTCGATATGTTGTTTCCTCGATATCACAGTGTTACAAAAAAACTCAAAGGATCATTTCAACAAAGTCATCGATGGAATTGAAAGAATGATTAGGGAAAACATTTTGAGTTTATTCTTTTGTTGGGTATTGAACCCTAGCCTAGCCGCCATCATGAGTGTTTAAGATTTCCATCCTCTCAGCTACTTTTGGGTATTATTGCTGGTTGTAACGGTTTCATCAGTAGATTATGGAGGCTCTACTTGGTGCATTTCTAGCTAGAGGCTTGGTTAAGACAAAAATAAAATATGCACTACCTAATATGGTAATTTTTTTGATATTAATTCTACACATGTACTAATCATGATTACTCCTAGGAATGATGAACTTCTGGTATTTCAAGTGGGAATCTGCATGCATTGGCACCATTTGACTTTCAAAGCTTTGTTACATCGTGTCAAAGTATTTACAACCTATTGGATAGGCATTACTCCTGCAAGCATTTATTTCTTGGCATCTTTCTTCTTGAAAATAGTATGAGGATTCAGTTTCCTTTTGACCTCGTATTCTTTGAAGATATTCTCATGGCAGACATACTTGAAATATTGTATAAAAACCAGGGTTGTAAACACTGTAAAAATTCTTCTAGTAGTGATTTGTGAATGTATTGAAATACTCTGTATTAGAAATCTGAAACTAAAAGATGCAGAGATATATTGTAATATTCTTTTCTATGTAATATTTTAAGGATTCAATTATTGAATCTTTAAGGTATTCTATAGATGAGAAAACAAAGATTCATGTGCTTAACTGAAAACTGAGAAATCCTCTGAGTTGTTATTGTTGTTCATAACATAATTTGAGGGGTTGGTACTCCTTGAGATAGATATCTCTAAACGATGGGTTGGTGCTCCTTAAGTGGGTGCTCAAAAACAACCTATAAGGCATTGTGAATAGTTGATTTAAGGATTAAGCCTGGAAGGCATTTCAGGAGTGGTTTTTATACCCCAGGAGGGTTTTCCACTTAGAAAATCTTGTGTCTCCTTGTTCATCTGTGTTTTCACTGCTTTATTATGTTGTTGTTTCAGTTCACTGTTGGATTATTACTTTTCTCAATTCTGTTTATGAATGATTACATTCAACTCATGAATGTATTAATCAAAGTAATATTGAGATCAAATTTGAGCTATGTTTTTTGAATTTTTGCAAATTGGTCAAATCTAGTAAGACATTGATTCACCCCCCTCTCAGTGTCATTTTAACTCCAATAGGAGGGAGAGACTTAAGACAGAGAGAGAGGGTAGAGGGTTTAAGGGTTAAGGGTTAATGGTTTAGGGTTTAGGGTTTAGGGTTATGGGTAGTGATGGAACTTCAAAGTTTTGTTCTCTATGTTCTATTTTATCCTGCCTTGTGTCTTTAGTCATCTATGGTGTTTGGGAAAAGCCTAAGGTTGGTATTTTACCTTCATATTCATGTAAAAACCTAGTGTTCATCTTACACCTTGGATGGGATCTATTTGGACATTACTTTTTGGGAAGGCTTTAAAATTCCTTAAGCCCCATCACTTTGTCTAGGTTGGGCCCCCTTTTGTTTTATTGTTTTATTTCCTTCGCCTGACTTTATTTTTCCTAAGTCTTTTATTGGTCCTGTGTTCCCTTGTTAAAATAACTTATGTCATTGTTTGTCATCGTCCTAGTGATGTCCCCTTATTCCTTTAGGGGAGAGGGCCTAGTAGTCATGCAGGCTAACTTTCTCAGCATGTAGCAATTGACTGGAAGATCATAGAACCTTCATTTTTTTTTTAATGTAGACTGGTCTCTTATTTATCCATAACTAAGGTTTAGAGGCACGAATCATCGTGCAACTCCCCACATTGGCAGATCTTTTGAGAAGTGTCTAAAATTTGACTTTTTAAAGGTTCAAACAAAACTTAATCATGGAACCCCCAATAGTTGAACCAAAAAAATATCATCTGTTGCTTGTTGAATATGATTATTTTATTTAAATTCAAATTAATACACAACCTAAGTGGACCAAATACTTCTTGATAACCATCAATATTTGATATCTCTACCTTTTATAATCAACACATATGTACTAATAGTTGAACACAAAAAATCTATTTACTATTATTAAAACAACACATAATGATTTAAAATACAACTTATATTGAACAAAAATTGACCAATTGTTGATTTATTAAAAATAGGTGCCTCAACAAAGATATGTCTTGGAGTATTTTGTATATATTAATAAATAATATATATATGCTAGTAGCATTTGCAGCACAACATGGAAGACAAGATTATAATTACTTTTAGTTATAGAATTATAATCCTAACCCTTATAATTTTTAAAATCCATAAAATATTTATTATCTATTTAGTTTTACTAATTATCTAATACAATTAAATTAAATTAAATTAAATTAAATATTAAATTAATTAAAAAATTATTACATAGAATTTTAGAATAAATTAACAAATAAGATTTATATAAAATCAACTTTTCTATTTTTTTTCTTTTTGTCCAAATCATTTCATTTTCAAAAATTATACTAAATTCTAGATATCATAATTAAACAAAAAACTTTCTTCTATTCTAATCCTAACCCTAGTTAAACCCTAACCCTATTTGGACTCTAACCCTTACCCTAATTGAACACCAAATCTAATTGTAATTGACCAAGAAGCATAATTGAATTCTACCCCTAACCCTAACCCTAACTCTAACTAAACCCTAAACCTAACTCTAATCAAACCCTAACCAAAACCTACTTGATTCATAATCCCCACCCTAACCCAAACCCTAATTGACCTTTAAAACTAACCTTAATTAAGTATTTACCCTAATTGAACATGTATTGAACACTAGTTCTAATTATACCATAACCATAACTTTGAACTATAGTTGAAATCTAATCCTAACCCTAACATTGATTCTTATCCTAATTGAACCTTAAACCCAACCCTAACCTTAACCTTAACCCTTTTTGAACTCTTATTGAATTCATAACCTTAATTAAACCCCAACCTCATCCTCAATCCTAACCCAAACTGAACATTAAATGAACCCTATACCTAACCCTAAGTGAACACTAATCCTAATTGAACTCTAACTTTTTAGTTGAAAATATTAAATTTTCTTACATTTTCCCATTCATCATCATTTATCATTCAATTCCTAACAAAAATCCAAAATTTTATACTTTTATAATTTTTTAATACACATGACCTAATATTAAGGGTTTAGTGTTTAAGTTTTAAGGGTTTAGGGTTGAGGGGAGAGAGAAAGAGGGAGTGAGTGAGTGACCCATTTACATATTATTCTTTTATAATTCTTCATTAGTTAAATATTTAGTTACCCATTTACCGTTAGCAAAAATGACCCAAGAATTTAATAGAATGGACTACTCATATAATACCTTGCATTATGGATCTCAATTCTCTAATATATTACTACTTATCAAATCCTTTGTAAATAATTGTAAACTTATGACTCCATTTAAGCATTTAATTGATTTTCTTGAATCAAAGCAAAAACATCGACACGCAATTGAACAAATTCTCAAAAGAAGAATGACAAAATCATTAACATTTCATTCAAAATTCACTCAAATCCACATAAGGAGAGAAAATATATTAGAATTATATGTTTATTCATGCTTATAAGTCATATCTGCATACAATTTATGATAATTTGCATATATTCATCCAAAACTCAAAACAGGTTATCTATTCTATTCCATCCACTTGGGGTTTTAACAGCCAATGACACCATAGATATCACTTCCTCATCAGAGGACATATATCTTTCTACCCATATATTCAACTCAAAACCTAGCTAGAGCTTTTCATTAGTTCTCTCCCTACAAATCAGCCTTGAATTCCCTTTTATATGACAAGGGAGCAACAAGCTTCAGGCTCAAATGTAATTTCACCACAAATTTTCATTTGAACAAAATCT
Source organism: Sequoia sempervirens (assembly GCA_007258455.2). Lineage (NCBI taxonomy): Eukaryota > Viridiplantae > Streptophyta > Pinopsida > Cupressales > Cupressaceae > Sequoia > Sequoia sempervirens. The sequence continues at coordinate 31,720 of VDFB02297876.1, forward strand.
CCATTTCATTTGAATTTCATTTCAAAACTTCCCACACTTTGAATCTGCAAAACATAGTGCATGAACTAGGGAAAGCTAAAAGAAAAGGGAACACAAATTGTCATCAAAATCCCCTTTCTCGCTATCCACGCAAAAAAACTAGGAAACCAAATTGCCACGAAGGCACCACAACTTATTTACCCTCCACCCTACCCTTACCAACACTCAGACCTTGATATACATGCCCCCTTCTTGTTGTTTCCCAATACAGTAGACTCTCAACCTCCTCTTCTTTCTTGTCCTTGCCCAATATGGTTCCAATCAGTTTGCTTGGGGTTTTAACAACCAATGACACCATAGCTATCACTTTGTCATTAGAGAAAAAACTATGATTGAAGAGAGGTAAATACCGATAGTAGTTGGAGTTGGTCTTAGTTACATCATCAGAAGTGTTGCTAGTAAGGTCAATGAGTGAGTGTTGGCATCCAAAGGAGCCATGCCCATACCTTATTTTCCTACTGACACTAGTAATAGAGCACACCCACTACTTGCCTTTTTCATCTACCAGATGAGTAACAACATCTTGGAATTGCAACCTTCTACTGCATCTAGTGGGCACAAGCCTGGGCTTGTCAACCAAAGCACATTCATGAATAGCAGGATCAAGCTTTTGTGAGCTCAAATGAAAAAACCTCCTTACTGACTTACTCATTTTCTCTTCTTAGACAAGCACTCAAACTTGATTAGACTCATCCCACAAAGTGCTCTAACTGCTACAAGAATGACACTATTAGCAGTTAATTCCTCTTGTATTTATTGTGAGAGGTAATGGAAACATTCATCAAATCTTAGTAAAAATGCATGTACAAACATGGAAATTTGGTAGTGTATGTACTGCCACCATTTAAGTAGAGCTACATGAGAATCCAAATATCACCTTGCATGATTTCAAACAACAAAATCTTCACACAGATTGAGATTGATGTGACTACACAAGCAAGGAATAATTCATTAATGCTTCACTAGTTGTATGATAAAATAACCACCATGTGCCATTTTCCAACTTTGAATACTACCCACTAATCTCCTAAAGAGTTGGAAAATCAAACGGTTTATCTTGGGCTAACTC
>VDFB02297877.1:0-29501 GCA_007258455.2 Sequoia sempervirens
CAAATGTGGGTATTGTATATTCATTTTCCATTCAAGTTATGAGTTCGACCCATCATCGCTGGTGACTTCCTTTGACATTCCTGTAGCTTACTCTTTGAACCCTTCAAGAGTGAATTAAAAATTGTAATATGCAGAGTTGTTTTTTGAAACTCCAAAGTGGGAAAACAAATAGTGATTGAGGAAATACCGAATTTATTTAGAGACCCATGTATTTTCTGAAAACTATGATCTCCATGTGCAAATCTGAAAACCATTGTGAGTATATGAGAAAACAACAAAACTATATGTGTAAAAATCTGACCTGATTCACATAGTATTTTACTTTTCTCAGCTTTCTTCATGGAAATGTTGTATAAATTATGTCTTTAACAAGACCTTCTTATGGGTATATAGCATTTTGAATACATCTTGTTTGTATTGCATTGAAAAACTTGATATTATTTTGGTTTCTTGTTGCTTGAAACTTTCACACATCTGCATTCTAAAGGTTCCTCTTGCGCTTTGTGTTTATACTTCAGGCATCATTGACATGCAATGTTTGAACTCTCATGCTTTTGTAAACTTGCTTATTCTGGAAATGAATCTTGTGTATCTGAATCTTTTCCAAATTTGTTCATGTCTATTTTGCTTGATACTTGTAACTCCTTGAAGATATAATAGAATAAACCCTACCATGCAAACTTGTTTGTGATATAAAAAGTCTGTAATCCCAATAATTGTGTAAAATATGGGCTTCCTTTAGTCATTCAAATTCTTACATTTCCACCATAGGGGCATTTAGAAACCTATAGAAATCTGTTACACAGGTATATCGCCATATGACAAAACTGAAAGCTCATTTAAAACCTTCTTGAATCTACATTTTGCATTACTTAAATATCAAACTCATGCTGTTTTTCTTGAGATAGAAATTGTCATGGCTAAAACTACAAATCACATATTTAATCTATTGCGAACTCCTGCTTTCTATTTTTGTACTTATGCAGAGATTTTAACTGAAACATTGTATTATTATGGACTGCACCTTGCTTGCTTGTATCAATGCATGACTAACACCTCAGAAACACCTTATGGAATAAGCATTTCTCCCCTCGAAACCCTTAATGTCGTATTTATATTACCAGTCAAACTGGCACTGGTTATTCATTTATTACTTGAAGGCACTGTTTGTTATTTCACACTATTTGGGCTTCAACCTGGCACTCTTCATGCATTTTTATGTTCCACTTAACAAGTTGTTCCATCATGAAAATTGAAACAAAACTCTTCATTAAGGCATAATGTATGCCTATTCACTGTCCTTAGCTATGAGAAAGAACACTGATGAACTGAACTTCGCATGATATATGATCATGATAAACAAATAACACTGTAGCTTAAGAATGTGAACCATTCAACAATCTTTGATATAATGGTACTTAGTTGAATTAATCGAGCGAGCTAAACTCACCGTTCACCTCTAGATTTCAGAAAAATATCCACCTAATTGTTATGAATGCACAGTTGATTTAGTAGCTTAATAGATAACTATGTTTTTACTCTTTCAGTTGTATCTCATTTCTTTTGATGAATATATGATGATGTAATCTTTAAATCAACCCATTTACAATGAATAGGGCAGCATGTCGAGCTCTACCCTTGTGGGAGCTCATTTTTCTCCACATGCTTGGTCTTCAAATAATGATCAGCTTCGTGACTTTACCTATACCTGCACAAGGAAACAAACAATGTTAGCATAAAACATGATATGATGATCATGATATTTCTCCTTTAGCTCATTTATTTTGTACTTCCTTGATTGTTTCAGTGTACAATTAATAGTAGGCTGCACTATTTTTGGTGACTCATATAGGTTTCCTCATAATCGGAGCCACTGACATCCCCCTCTTTTCTCTTATAGGTCAACGGAGCTCGAGCAGACAAAGGTACACCATTTAGAGTCGACCATCGATAATCAGGCAATGATAATTATGTCATTACTTATGTGATTTATCTTTCACATCTTCCATAGTGTAGTGTACTAATAATGGTGCATTGTGATAGTCACATCCACGGCTTGTGTGGATATTTGATTTCATCTTTATGCTTTTCATTTGAAAAGAAAATGCATTTCAATGCAATGTTGTAATATCATTCTGATTCTTGCAATCAAATGAAGCTAAGTAAATGTGAACCTTTTCATGAAATAAATGAAAGCATCTAGAATGCTCTGTTGCTTAAATGCTCAATTCTGTACTTCATTTAATTCTGGAACATTTGAATAGCACTCTGAAACTCCATTTCTTCTTTTAAATGCACAACTGTCACTTGATGAATGATGATAAAAGATGCAAACATCACTTAAACTCAATTTGTAATTTCACCTTAAGATAAAACAATGTTCAGCCAGCTCCACCAATCGAGTTGTGGTGAAATTTTGGTAACATTAAACAATTAGAGATTCTTCAAAGATGCATTCATTTCAAAGCTCAGATGTGAGTGCATGGACCATATGGACATGAGAGATGGCTTGTTTTTTTTAGAATTGTATTCAGTGTGATTAGGATTAGTGCAAGTCAAGTGACTGGGTAGATACTTGGATTCCATAGTACCTAACCCCTTTATCTGTAGCACAATCCTCATTAGAAGATGTAATGGAAAGTTCACTTGACTACGATCATCTTTCGGATCTTGTACAACTAGTACATGTCCATGTAGTTGTAGCACCATAAGGGAATGAACAAGGATCCGACTATTGGTTGGCACGATGTGTATAGGGAAATAAAAAGCTAACATAACCGATGACAGATGATGATGGGCTCATGTATCCTACAGGTTTAGTTGTTTCTTGAACTTGGTTGCATTACCATTTCATCATCGTTTAGGTTGTTTACAATAATATATTTTTTATTCTAAGCATTTTTTCTAGTTTTCATTACCATTTCATCATCATTTAGATTGTTTAGACGAAATATAGATTTGTTATTCTAAGTATATTTAGATGTTGATAAGAAACTTATGATCACACAGGTTCAGTTGTTGTTTCTAGAACTTGGTTGCAAACATATATGATTAGAAAGAATGGCATACCTATATTTGAAGACTATGAGAAACACAAAACCATTCTCATGTATTCGCACCTTGTTATAGAAACAAATGTTAAGTTATTGAGACATCATGCTAGACCAAAAACAAAAAAACTATGGACAATTAGTAGTGTTGATCATGAAGAATTACTTGAAACTCTGAAGGTAAGAAATGACCCTTCAGGCACACTTGAGTGGTAGATCATTTGTTGTATGGGATAGGTATGATATTGTTCATCACATTTTGATATTTTTTATCTGCTAAGGTTCATATAGATTTGTTAGTCTAAGCATCTTTTCTATTGTGACCATATAGATTTCTCATTCAAAATATATTGTGATTTTCTTGGCACGATTGATCATGGAGGTATTGCAACAATAGCTAGCTCTAATCCTTTGATAGAGGTATGTGATAAATTAGAATAATATAGATTTCTCATTCTAAACATCTTTTCCAGTTTGCATAACCATTTCATCATCATTTAGGTTGATTAGAATAATATAGATTTGCTATTCTAAGAATCTTTTCTAGTTTTCATTACCAATTCATCATCATTCAGGTTGTTTACAGTAATTTAGATTTTTTAGTCTAAGCATCTTTTCTATTGTGACCATATATATTTCTCATTTGAAGTATATTGTGATGTTCTTGGCATAATTGATCATGGAGCTACTGCAACAATAGACAACTCTGATCCTTTGGCAAAGGTATGTGACATATTAGAATAATATAAATTGGTTATTGTAAGCATATTTTATAGTTCACATTACCATTTGATCATCAAATAGGTTGTTTAGAATAATATAGATTTGTTATTCTAAGCATTTTTTTTAGTTTGCATTACCATTTCATCATCACTCAGATTGTTTAGAATATATTTGTTACCCTAAGCATCTTTTATATTGTATGTAGTTTAACTGCTACCTTGATGGTTTGTACAGGTGTTTTTCACTCCAGAACGTCAACATGCTACTGTTGTGGAAGATTGTGCCGACCGCGAAGGCAACACGTGATCTATTTCCTTCCCCTATTGGGAAATGACTATGCATTAGGGTCGTTTGTTGTATGCCTACATAGAATTTTGTAAATCTTATATTTGATAGAAATTACTAAATGATAATATCATGCATATTGTGTATACTTTACGTGTATTCAAGTGTATACTTTATAGCTTATGTGTATACTTTGTCACTTATGAGTATTCCAATGTACTTTACGACCTACATGTTTTCATGCGTATACTTTGTATTCATGTGTGTAGTTCATGACTTAAGTGTATTTGAGAAGATGAATCACTTTTTCACTTACTCACGAGGAACAAAACGAACCCTAAACCCCTTTGAACCTTTACATTGCATTCATCTAACCCTTTTTCCATCAATTGAAAACTCGACACCACAAGAAAACACCTTAGAGACATCAAATACCAAGAGAGATTATTATAGAGGGGCCCTACATGATCATGTAGAATCAGACAAATTGTTTATACGTGACATAGTTTCCAAGTAATAGCCTATCAAAGATTGTTTCCTTTTAGCACTTTGGACTCTTAAGGGAAATCGCCGGTCCAATGTAGCTCAGAGTGGTTCAACATGTTTGGATGAAAAAGAGGACCATTCCTAGCTTAAACATACCCATCCAGACGTGTTGGAATAGTCCATTTGGCTGTATGAGCTGCAGAATGAAAGTTGTACCACTTTGCAACTTTACACGACTTGCATCTGACAACTTTTTCCTCAACTAAAAACTCGTCACCATGGAAAAACACCTCCAAGATAGAAAAAAATGAGAGAGGTTATTGTAGAGGGTCCCAACATGATTCCATAGCCTCAGATAGATATTCTTTATGCATCACATTTTCCAAGAAATATCCCTTCAAAGATTGCTACCTTTAGCACTTTGGACTCTTAAGGGAAATCATTGGTCCAATGTAGCTCAGAGTGGTTCAAAATTTTTGGGTGAAAAAGAGGACCATTTCTAGCATAAAAGTACCCATTTAGACATGTTGAAATAGTTCATTTGGTTGTACGAGTTGTAGAATGAAAGTTGCACCACTTTGCAACTTTACACTGCTTGCATTTGATAACTTTTTTCTCGACTGAAAACTTGTCACCATGAGAAAACCTCTGAGATAGAAAAAAATGAGAGAGGTTATTGTAGGGGTCCCAACATGATCCCATAGCCTTAGACAGAGAGTCTAGAAGCATCATGGTTTCTGAGAAATAACCCTTCAAAGATTGTTGTCATTTAACACTTTGGACTCTGAAGGGAAATCACAAGTCCAATGTAGCTCAGAGTGATTTAGCGTGTTTTGGTTCAAAAGAGGACCATTCCAGCATAAACGTACCCATCCAAATGTGTTGGAACAACCTGTTTGGTCATATGAGTTGCAAAACGAAAGTTGCACCACTTTGCAACTTTACACTACTTGCATTTGACAACTTTTTCCTCAACTGAAAAACTTGCCACCAGGGGAAAATGCCCCCGAGATAGCAAAAACCGAGAGATTTTATTGTAGAGTATCCCAATAAAATCTCATAGCCTCAGACAAAGAGTCTATAAGCATCACACTTTCCAAAAAATATCCCTTCAAAGATTGCTTCCTTTTAGCACTTTGGACTCTTAAGGGAAATCGATGCTCCAATGTAGCTCAAAGTGGTTTAGTGTGTTTGTGTGCAAAAGAAGACCATTCCTAGCGTAAATGTACCCATCTGGATGTGTTGGAGCAGCCCGTTTGGTCGTATGAGTTGCAAAGTGAAAGTTGCACCACTTTGCAACTTTACACTACTTGTATTTGACAACTTTTTCCTCAACTAAAACTCATCACCATGGGAAAACACCTCTGAGATAACAAAAATTGATAGAGGTTATTGTAGAGGGTCCCAACATGATCTCATAGCCTCTGAGAAAGAGTCTATAAGTGTCACGGTTTTCAAAAAGTAGCCCTTCAAAGATTGTTGCCTTTTAGCACTTTGGACTCTTAAGGGAAATCATCGGTCCAATGTAGTTCAGAGTGATTCAGCGTGTTTGGGTGAAAAATAGGACCATTTCTAGCGTAAACGTACCCATCCGGACGTGTTGGAACAATCCATCTGGTCATATGAGTTGCAAATTAAAAGTTGCACTAGTTTGCAACTTTACACTACTTGCATTTGACAACTTTTTCCTCAACTAAAAACTCATCACCACAGGAAAACGCTTCCGAGATAGCAAAAAATGAGAGAGGTTATTGAATTAGGTCACAATATGATCCTGTAGCCTTAGGCAAAAAGTTTGTAAGCATAACGGTTTCTAGGTAATAGCCCACCAAAGATTGTTGTCCTTTTGCACTTTAGACTCTTAAGGGAAATTGTCGGTCCAATGTAGCTTAGAGTGATTCGGCATGTTTGGGTGCAAAAGAGGACCATTCCTAGTGTAAAAATACCCATATATTATTCCTAGTTTTCTTATTGATGCATTATGGTTATCAACATTCATTGTTGTGAATTACAATAATATGAATTGCATGTCGAAGGTCAAAGAACATGCATGTCATGGAGTTGTATTTGGTTTGTTTAATGGTTGCGTCATGGTTGAGTGATGTCTTAATTGATGATTGTGATTATTTTATATATTTCACATGAACAATCTAATGAACATGTATCTTGTTCAGTTGTAAGGACTTTGTTTGAAGGTTGCATCAAACCCCTATGGTTGAAAGATAGTGATTCTTATTCAAGATGATTTTATACCTTTTACATGTTATTAAGCTTGAATGAACATTGAGTGACATTGATTTTTATCAAGATGATTATATTACTTTCGAATGAACACTGTAACATGACATATATTTCATTAAGTTGTATCCATTTTTCATTAATTTTAACTTCTTTTGAAATAAAAATCAGCTGCCCACTTCATTACATGAGTTCAAAAAACAAAATAATGTCAAATGTAAATTCATTCAACAGAGCTTGAAATCATGGGTATTCTCAAATTGAGTGTTTGATAAAAATGTATTGGTAGACATGTATGAAAAATGTGGTAAAATAGAAAAGGAAATGAGTTGTTTGAAAAAACTCCTCAAAGAAATATAGTCTCATGGAATGTAATGTATGTGAACCTTAATATGAATGAACTGTAACATAGATGGATTGCCAATTGTAATTCATAAGTTCTATTAAAATGCAATTTCGTTAATCTATAACATACATTATCAATCATAACTTTAAACCATTCTAAGAAAATTATACATTCCATTTTGAAAATTCAAAGTAGAAAGACATGCACATGAGGAAAAAATTAGATTGAATATCAATTATTATATATAAAATTGTAGAATAATTATGTTTGTGCATATACAAATTTGGCATATGCTTACTCAGAACAAGTTTTACAAATTTTACAAAATGTGGCATATATGCCATCTCAAGATCTATCAAACCCTAAGTACATATCAATCTATATCATATCCTAATCCTGTGTTGGACCATCAAAATAAAACCTCCTCGAAGGAGTTAGTTGCTCTGAAGTTTCCTACACAATAACAATTCAAACCACAAATTAGATTAATTATGTGAGTGGTTGAAAATATAGACTAGTAAATAGAAACTTATATGCCATCATTCATAAATTACGAATTTAACATCAAAATACATGTACTATATTATATCAATAATGCAATTCTTGTTTACCTCAAGTCTTTCTCTCTTTTCTGCAAGACGGTCTACATATGATTGTCCCTTAGGACGATCGAGAGTTCTCGTATAAAGTAATGGTCTCACACTCATCACAATGCTGAGTCGAGCAAAGGACTATAGCAGATAAAATAAAAATGATACAAATTAACCTATATTTTTTGACAAATAATCATATCTACTCCTATCTAGATGTAAATATCTACAATATAAAATAAACACATACCTACTGTGATGCTACGACACTAGATGGGCTCATAGTGGATGAATTAGCTAAGATGGTTTCCTATATAAAAAATGACAAGATTGTAACACAATTTAAATGCACATGCACATATAATCATAATGGCAAGAATAAAAAAATATATACCTATTGTCCAACTTCATCCAATGGGTCATACCCAGTCAACAAGATTGTATAAGAACCAGGTTGCTGCATAAAAATACAAGATTACATTAGACTATCAATAGATGTAGTACATGTATTTAAACATAATAGATTTAAAAAATTAACATCTAAAATAACAGTTTAAATAATACCGTATACTGATTCTCTAGGGAAAATGAAATGGCAATATGTGTAACCTCCTACACTTGCGACATCTACTCCTCTGTCAACTACTGTTAAAGATTCCAACACATAAATGTATATTAGTACAAATATCTCTCATAAAATATGAAAGAATTTAGATAAAACACACTATGACATTACTTTAAGTCTTACCGGTCCTCCCATATCGTCCCTGGAAGTCGATGTCTCTCCTGCAAATGGCCCACTCCGTGCTCTATCAACTCCTACATCTGACATATCATGAACCTCATAGTTGAATGTGTTTATGGAAGACTCGGTGGACTGTGAGAGAGGACCCAAACATAAATTTTTGCATGTCATGCAACGATGAGGCACACAAATATGTCCCAAAGAGGATGGTGTACCAGTGGGAGATGATGATAGTGTGCTAGTGGGAGCTGATCCAGCAGGTGCACCACCATCATGCTGGGATGGATTAGGTGCAACACCATCGTGATGGGATGCATCGTCAAATGGTTGCGCAACATGATGGTTGTGCATGACCAAATTATCACTCAATGAATGTAAGGCATAAATTCTCAAAGTCCCTGCATCTACAACAATCTTAGGGTAATGTAGTGGAGTTGGGGCAGCAATAGGCGGAGCAGGATGAACTGGGGTGACTCAATGTACTCTAGGTCTATCCTGTGGCATCCCTCTACCAACAACTTGGAAATCTCACATGTCAAAGTAATTGACATGTTTCCCTAGCACAAACTCAACATATAATTTTCAGAGAAAATACTAAGGGACATCAAGATTGTTGTTGGGTGGTTTATCAAAAACTATCCACCAACATCTCCAGAAATTATCTAATATGCTTCTATAGGTGCACCATTTAGTTGGAAATTTTGGTTTCCGCACATCAATATGCTATCCTATTCAATGATCGATGAATAACTAGGCTAATTGGGCTTTCTCAATATCAAGTGCCTTCATCTCATCATATGATAACCGATCAACATAAAATTGTCTTTGTTCCTCTCGCCATTGTGCAAATCTATTGTGTTGAGTTGCCAAAGTTTCAACATTTGAAATGATTGTTTCCAAAGTATTTTTCATGTCTGATAGCTTAGTGACTGTCTTATAGATTTGACATACAATTCTCAATTGATCTAAATTTCTATGAATAGATTCATGTATTGTTGGCATGTTTTGGTTTGGAAACAATGGTTGTGATGAAGGAGGATTTGGAGGGTTTTCATCTTGTGTGGGATTAAGGTTTTCATCTTGTGCAGGGTTAGGGTTTTCATGTTGATCCATTTTAAACTTGTTAATTGATAAATTTTTTCAAAATTAACAATGATTTTAATGCAATAAAAATTCTATCAAATTTACCCTATTTTGACTAAAATTCAAAAAAAAATGCAAAAAGAATATAAATTGAATAAAAACATAAAAATCCAAACATAACTTTGAAATTTGATTGATTTTGAGAAAAATGATCCCTAGCAAATGAATAACTAAGTTGGAGAGCAAAATAAGCCATGCACAATGAGCTAAATATGAGCTCTCAGATTTTTATTTTTTAATTTATTACACACGAAACACATATCTATTTCCTTTTTTATGCTTTTTTAAATATATGGTCAAGTCCTGGACCCAACCATATATAAATTGGCGACATTTTTTTTCAAATGTATCATATAAAACTCTAATATATAATATAAATTATATTATACATTATATTATGTATAATATATATTATATTATTTATAATATATATTATATTATAATTGATATAATATAATATAATATATATATTATAAATAATATAACATATAATATATATTATATTATATTATTATATATAATATATTATTTTATTATATATAATATATTATTTATAATATATATATTATATTGTAATTAATATAATATTTTATAATAGTATTATATTATATTATAATATATATATATAATATAGTATATTATAATATATAGTATATTATAATATAATATAATATAATATTATTATATAATATTATATTATTATATAATAATATAATATATAATATGAGCACACAATTTTTTTTTAAAATTTATAACAAAGAAAACAAATATTTGTTTCTTGGCAGCATTTTTTTTCAAATGTATAATATAAAAATATAATATATAATATAATATATATTATTATATATATTATATTATAGTATAATATAATATAATATTTTATAATACTATTATATTATATTATATTACATATTATATATTATATTATAATATATTATAATAAAATATAATGTTATAATATATTAAATATATTATTATATAATATTAAATTAACAAACATTATAATAATGTTTTTTAATTTAATATTGTATATGATAAATATATTAAAAAAATATTTTAATATATAAAATAAAAAAGTGGTTGGGCCCGAACCTAATGGAATTAAAAATTATGATTTAAACTAAATGGATATCCATTTCTAACAAATATTGTACCCAAGCCTACAAAAAGTCAAAGGCAAAAATTTTGCATTTTTGGATGTGTTAAAAACACTTTTTTTTTCACATCACCACTTTTTGGACCCCCTTGATCTTGCAAAGACCCTACCTTGCTTAGGAAAGCAAGTTAATCAAGGCTAGAGATGTGAAAACTCTAAAACAAACTCATTAAGTTGTTGAAGAAGGCTAAATAAATCTCCAAAACCAAGAATCCATCATGTTCTTCCATTACCATCAAACTCCAATCATTATAGCAACTTGATCAAATTTGAAGTTCCTCTAGAAAACCTACAAATTTGAATGTATTTTTGGCAAAATATAATTGTTTTATGATTCTTCTCATTGATTTTGAAATAATAATTCATGTTTATATAGTGGAACTTAGGATAAAGTAAATTTTAGGTTGACTCATTTAAATTTGAATTTTCAAGATTAAATTACCACCAAGCCCCAAATTTAAAATTTCATCTCTAAAATCAAAAATCAAAAAAATGGGAAATCAAATTTGTCAGTAAAAATAGATGGTCTATGGTGTAGTGCACCCTAAACTAGCTCTCTCATGCTCAAAAAAATTTAGTTTGGGTGTTTTGAGTCTACTAAAATTAAGAATTTTGCAAGGTGAGGGAACTTGTTAGAGTTAATTTAATGATATTTAATCAATAAGACACTTTCTAGAGTAGTATAGACACATTCTCCTCCAAAACCCATCTCAAATGTGCCAAAAAAGGGGCATCCTAGGTTAGGCTCAAACCCATTCGCTAGTAGTGGTGAATGGGTCCTAACACAGTTTTCTAGGACCAAGCTTTGGGGGGATAAAATAACATCAAAAACCCATTCCAAACATGCTAAGAAAGGTTTTTCCTATGTTAGGAGGACTCATTCGTCAACAAAGGCAAATGGATCCTAGCATAGATTTACAGGACACCAACTTTGCCAATGTAAGTGTTATGTAATATCATTAATGGGTGTTGGGATAGATCCTTGAAAAATGCAATTAATGAGGCTTAGATTTGAATTAAAGGGGAAATTAACCACAATTAATTAATGAAACCTAGATGAGTTTGAAAGTGTAATAGAACACTTTAAAACACCCTAAATAAGGAAAAAATAGGTACATTTTAGTTAAAAAGGGCCCTAGAGTTAGTGTGAATGTGTAGAACACATTACAACCCTAAATCAAGGCATTATTAAGTTGATTTTATATTAATTATTCCTAAATTAAGGAAAAGGGGTACTTTTTCCATTACTACACTTTTCCCCCACTTTAGTGAGAGTTTCCCCCCCCTAACAAACTCACACTAAAGTAGACATTCAAGACACTTTAGTATGCAACAATAACAAAGATACATCGTCATACCCTATCAAAGGTCAATAAAAATAAAGAAAAACAAAGGATCAAGCACAACCATTCCAACACAATGTGAAATGGGGTTGTTTGTCCATAACAAGGATCAAGCTTTGATAGTCTGTCCAACACTATGTGGACCAGGTCTAGGTTGTTTATCTGTAACATGCATTGCTCACTCTGGGGTAGTAGAACCTCAGTCTGTCCACTAGGTGAGTTGTCCCAACGAGGTGGAAAATGAGAGTCATATTAGCCTCCCATACCATACTGAAGTTATCCTCCTGACAACTTCGATAAGGCACCACAATGTAATGCTTTTGTATGCTTTTGAATGACATGTCTATAAGCTTTTGTTAAAGAGAATTTTTCTTTGTTCATGTAAGGTCTTCTTCTTAGGGAATATTGTGCCTAATTTCTCCAAGAGAGGACAAGTCAAGAATATCAAATCGCCAATTATGGGATGCCTCATGCCTCACATCATGCCACTAAGGGAGATCGTATGCTTAGAAATATCATGGTATTAGAGGACATCAAACCCAATGACACCACCAAGAAAAGGACACGTCACAAGAAAAAAGAAAATCACACTGTGAAATATGTTGAAAGATGTCATTAATGTATGCCCCCACTTTAAAGCGGTTGCTAACACCATTACTATGAGAAACTACTTTAAAGTAGTCAATGTTTTCTCCTAAGACATGAGAGCTTTCCTTAGAAAACCCTATGCCAAGTCATACGTTTCTGAAATAAAGCTACATCATGAATAAGGGGGGAGGGGTTTCCCCCAAAAATATAATGCTAAACCTAGAAAGAAAAGTATGTCACATGTGATCCAGCTTAAGGCATGCCATCCACATCCCAAGCTTGCTCTTACATATACATGGAAGGCAGTCAACTAGCCATGAGATACAATGACAAGTGACATATGAGAACAAAGCTACCTAACCCCTTGCCCCCATTGAGTGCGAGACAAGGGTGGGCTGAGGATGGATGATGGTATGCTACTCCTTGCAATAAAGAAATTATTTGCAATTAATGTAAAACATGCAATAGTGAGTATCCTATGATCCTACAACTATTGCATGGCAAGGAGCAAAATCTATTGTTATTAATCGTAATGAGTAAACAAAGTATAAACTTGATGCCTATCTAATGAAATATTTCCATAGGTAGTATCCATCAGTTTAGGATGCACCAAATTTAAACGTTTCTTGGAATAATATTTTGTAATATTATTGATACTAAGTGAAGGCCCTTTTGATAGTTTTGTTTCTATCAAAGGACAATAACCAATACCATGAGTTTTTTCTTGCATGTTAGGCTCTATAGGGATATAGATACCTTGTTCTCTAGCACCACATCCTTTTCCACTATAACCAAGTTGTCTCATAAGTTCATAACCTCTTCCATAAAGCTTTTTCATTTCTTTAGGATTCAATGGTTGTTCATGTTGGCAACACGAGGGCAGACAACTGAGAGGGGGGTGAATCAATTGTCACATAAATTCAAACTTATTAAACTTATTAACCTTATTCTTAGATCTAATCAATAACCATGAAAGCATAAATCAACAACACATCAGAAACACACATAACACCAATATTTTTTACGTGGAAACCCTGTTAGGGGAAAAAACATGGTGGAGGTTAGTCCACAAGATTATGCCCTGTTAAAAGTATAAAGAAATTTGAATGGGGAATTCATATGCATTCAGGCACACTACCTAGATCTCACTACTTAATTACAAAAGGAAGACTCATTTTCTTACAAAAATATTTGGAAATTACATCCATAGGATTTTTAACTAAGAAAATAGCATTTGCTAATGCTTGATTACAGTTCTGGTTAAGAACATGAACACTTCTTCACACTCTACTCACTTTTATTCACACTCTGCTTATGCCTTCAAATGATTATGGCATTATTCACACATCTCATACACAAGCACACCTTCAAATGAAATAAACAATTTTTCATATATATCCGCAACAAGAGATTACATCGCTACATCTCATCCTCAACAAAATAATAAAACATATGCAAGTTGTTGGCCCAAAACAATAAATAATTTTCAATGTGAATTGACCAATGTCGGCCACAACATAATGAAGACCCAAAAAAAAATCCTCAGACATGAAACACCTTCAAAAATTATTCCTCGAAGATCCACAACATGCTACAACACCTTATCAGCCAAGAACATGAAAAACATGAACACGCAAGAGAAAATCTCTAATCGTGAGCACAATGATCAATGCAGATGTGCAACATAGATAGAGCATGATCTAGAAACATCCAAAAACATCATGAATCATCAGATAAGCATCCGAAGCAATTGAACTTACTAAAATCACATTATCTTCATTCAAGAACACCAACTGAAGCAACAAAATGACTGTCCGAACACATCTGCTCATAACACGACCAATTCTTCACGTGAATCTCTGAAACTTAACATGGATAAACTAGCTATACTCAATCTAGAAAACCCTTTAATCCACAATTTGATCATCAACGTACTAAGCTAACCAACAAACTGAACTTGACTTCACCACTGGAAACCTGCAACTTATTTCATTACAATTTTCTCAATATCCTAGACATATACAATTTCTAAGACATTAATGCTAATAGTGTTGAAATCAATGACAACCACATATCAACAACACAACCACAACATCCAATAGTTCATAATCAACTTCATCAAATTTTGTTGTGTAATTCAATTTATCTTCTAAAGTAGTTGAGGTGTATGCTTTTGAATTTTTTGTTGAAATTACCACTTTTTCTTTTCCCTTTTCAAAATCTTTTGTTATGATCTTGTATTCGCCCATGAATGTTGGTGTGAAATCTAAGGAACCCCAATTGTCGTCCAATAGCTTAGTGACTTCATCAATTTTATTCTTATGTTATTCTTTGTGATTTTCACTTTTGCTTCTTGTTTTAATACTTCCAAAGGATCTCTTCCTTCTCTCTAAACAATCAAATAACTTTTAGGTTGAGGATCGGACTTAAGTGTGTAAACTTTGTTGTTGTAGACATACTTCATTACATGGTGAAGGGTAGAAGGCATCCCATTCATCTAATGAATCTATGGTTTTCCTAAGAGGAGATTATATGAAATGTCGTGAGACATAACATGGATCAGGGTTTGTAAGATAACCTTTCCAAATTTAATAGGTAATGTGATAACTCCAAGTGATTTTTTTCCTATATTATCAAATCCACAGATAGATAAAGAATCAGGTTTAATGTCACTTCTATCCATGTCAATATTTTCCAAAAGGCTCACACTACACATATTAAGGGCCCAACCATTGTCAAGAAGAGTAATCTTTATCCCAATTCGATTGACATAAGTTATTATCATGAAAGATTCATTTTTTTTGCTCTTCTAATGAAGGTAACTCATCGCGATGGAAAGTAATGTCTAAGTTGATTGGAGTTATAGCTTGAATTTGTGCTACCACATCATTTGATTGTACATTGGGAAGAGTAGGGACTTGTTCTAAAGCACTTTGAATCATCTTATGATAATGAGGGGAGGCTTGAATAAGGTCCCATAATGCTATCTTAGCAGGAGTATTCTTTAGTTGTTAAATAATATTTTACTCCTTTCCACTTTTTAAAGGAAAACAAGGAGGACTAGGTAAGATAGGGTTAGGAAATGGTAAGGATGTTGAAGTTTCTTGTCATGGTTGCAGATTGTTCCTAGTGTTATATTTATGAGCAATGGTATTATAACCCACTTGTTGTGAAGCATTACCATCATCAAGTGAAGGCTTGTTTTTTGGTGGTTCAAGGATAAGGACAAGTTTGTTTCAAACTTGTGGTTTTTGTTAGGGTGGGTAAAGAATTAGAGTATTCTTAGGATGTCCAACAAGGTATTTAGGAGGTCCAACAATCAAGTGGGATCTAACAGACACTTGTGCATTCATAACCTCAACGGTTTCAATTTGATGCCTTTCTAATGAAGGGGAGTCTAATGTCATATTTTCACCATCATCTAAAGAAGTCACATCACTATTGTTAATGTTGTCATTTTCCTCCTCCATGATACCTTCCCTAGTAGGAGAGTTTTTAGGAGAGCTACAAATTAGATGTTCATGACATTTAAGTTTTGGTTCTTCTAAAATAACTTCATCACAAGTAGGGGAGTCATCAATGATGGCATTCTCTTGTTCAATAATGTTTTTCCTAGTAGGAGAGGTAAGGGAAGAGAGAAAAAATAGGACTCTCATAACTCTCATTGGTTTGATCTTCTAACACCAAAATATCTTCATCACAAATAGGTGAGATATTAGGAGAAGATCAAAGTTGATTGTCATGATTATCCACCATTGTATTCTTTTTCACTAAAGCATTCTTATGAGTGCGAGGGATGGAATTTTTCCTATGATGTTTAGAAAGGAAGGATACTAACAGTGTTTGACAAAAAATGAAAAGTACTTCTAGCCATCTTATGCAATGCAGCTTCACAAATATTAACAATATATATCAAAAGATGAAGAGTACTTTTATCCAATTTATGCAAAGCTTGAAAATGCAAACAATGTGTACCTGAAAATGAAAAACACTTGTATCAAACTTATGTAAAACTTCATGAATGTAAAAAATGTGTATGCAAAAGTGAAAAGTAAATTTATCCATATTATGCAAAATTTCAAAAATGTAAACATTTTTAGATTTTCAAATTTAAAACAAGGTAATATTCTGATTACACTATGCAATAGACTAAAAATGAATTGTTGTCAATGCCATTTTGAATTTTAATAATGCCCTAAATGAAGCAAATTAAGCTAGATTCAATGAATTTAATGAAATAGAAAACCATAAAATTAAAACAAAAATGTAATAGTAGCAAACAAAATCCTAAAACAAAGATTTTAAATTCTAGAAAATTCAGATCAAGACCTTATCAGGGAGTCATTCGCCAGTAGTGGTGAATGGGTCCTGGATCAGGATTTTTGAAATGTTTTTGCTGATTTGTAAGTGTTTTTTAATAAGTTTCAAATGCCAGAAAATGTAGTTCAAGTCTGATCAGGGACTCATTCGCCACCTAGGGTGAATGGGTACCAGATCAGGGTTTCAAAAAAGTGAAAATTGTAATTTTTAAGTTGTTTTATGTGTTTTTTGTGCCCATTTTCAAACTGTAACTCTTGTGACATAAATTTTTAGAATTTGATGACCTATTGCAAGTGAAATGAAGGGTAAATGATGACCTATATGACACCTTTTGAAATGCAATTTTAACTCAATTTTTAAATATGAATGATGAAAAGTACGCTAATATGCAAACACTATGCAAAATCAATGTAATATGCATGCAAATGTTTTGAATTTTTTAGAGCTAAACAATGCAAGAATGCAAATATAAACCCCTATATGCAATGCAAACTAATGTGATTTTAAAGAACCTTGAATGTAATGCAACTAGTGCAAACCTAATGCAAACTATTGCAAAACTAAAATCTAGGGTTTTAATGTACTCCAAATCAAAAATTAGGATGTTCAAAGGGATCAGGTTCACCAAAATGAAACATAGAAAAATAGGATTTATCAAAATGAATTAACAAAATGATAAACCACTAGGATTTTCTAGGGGATGTTTCATTCAATTATGAGGGGTATACTGCATAAATAACAATAAGAAATGACTCCTAACTATTATAGAAAATATAAGGGAAGTTTTGGAAGGATGAAATAATATGTACCTTGTAGAAAAATTGTTGCTTTTAGGTCATAGAGGACTCATTTTCCTTTACTGGAGAATGGGTCCTTGTTAGGGATTCTAAAAACTGAGATCTAGGTTTCATTCTTCAAGATCTACACTTCCAACTCCTCGGTACTCAGCTCCCAAAATTATGAAACAAATTTTGTAGAGCTCTCTCCGTGATCTTGCAATATAGACGACAACTTTGCAACTTTTTAACTTTCATAACTTTTCTCCAATCTTGTTCTCCACATGATCTTCAACATATGAACCTACAAACACACATCAAAGAGGAGAAAAACTTGTTGTTTGTTAGAGGATAGGGATTTTCCTCAGTCAAACCCCTTTTAGTTAATTAAACCTTGTGATGAAATAATGAAATGGAAGCATGAAACATGAAACATGAAATGATGATACCTTGGATGATGTCTTGGAATGTAAATCTACAAACTAATATGAAGTAGCCATGAAGAATGTAGATCTTGATCTTGAATTAGATATGAAAAAATGCTTGCAAATAGATCTTCAATACTACATCAACAACATTAGCTCAACCACATGCTTGATGCACTATGCCTTTGACATGATGATATGACCTTAAATTGTTGCAATAAAAATTTGATAATCTACCCTTGAATGTCTTCTTGAATTCTCTTGAATACTCTAAAATTGTCTTGTGAACTCTTAGGATGCTTGCATAATAATTCTTAGGTGAAAATATGTGAATTAACCTTATATTTATACTAAATCTAAGGATTAACCCCGAAATTCAAATAAACCAAACCGACATTAGATCTAGAATTGAAAATCATTAAAATCCCACCACAAATAAATTCAAAAAGGGGTGTCCTATGTGAGGAGGACCCATTCGCCACCTTGGGCGAATGTTTCCTAGCACAACTTCCTAGGACCATGCTTTAGGGAGATGAAATAACATCAAAAACCTATCTCAAATATGCCAAAAAAGGGGAGTCCTAGGTTAGGAGGAGACATTCGCTAGTAGTGGCGAATGGGTCCTAGCACAATTTTCTAGGACCAAGCTTCTGGGGGATGAAATAATATCAAAAAATCATTCAAAATATGTAAAGAAAAGGGTGTCCTATTTTAGGAGGACTCATTCACTAGTAAATGCGAATGGGTCCTAGCACAGATCTCCAAGACACCAACTTTGCCAATGTAACTGTTATGTAATATCATTAATGGGTATCGGGATAGATCCTTGAAAAAGAAATTAATAAGGCTTATATTAGAATTAAAGGGGCCAATTAACCATAATTAATTAATGGAAGCTTAGATTAGTGTGAAAGTGTAATAAAACACTTGACAACACCCTAAATAAGGTACAATTAGGTACATTTTAGTTAAAAATGGTGCTAGAATTAGGGTGAATGTGTAGAAAACATGTTACAACCCTAAATCAAGGCATTATTAAGTTGATTTTATATTAATTATTCCCAAATTAAGGAAAAGGGATACTTTTTCCGTTACTACAATTTTATTAAATATGTGTGCTATAATATGCAAATGAGAATAAAAATCAACCCTAACCGATATAGCAATCAAAAGGAAGGTTTTAAGAGGGTCAAATGTTGTGTACCTTTCACCAAACTTGTTTTTTTAAACCTCACTAAGGACCCATTCGCCCTATTGCGAACGGGTCCTTGCCAGGGCTCTAGAAAATCAATTTCTGCATTTTGTTCCTCTTAATCTGCACTCCCAGATTCTAGTCGGGAATTGTTGGAAAACCAGAAATAAATTCTATAGCTTAGTTTCTATGATTTGAAACCTTTCTTTGCAACTTTGACAACTTTGTAACTTTCTCCAATTTTTCCCTCTAATTGATCTTCAACCTAAAATCTGCAATCACACATCAAAGAGGAGGAAAATGTTGTTTTATTAGGGAATAGGGGTTTGCCTTGGTCAAACCACGTTTTGGTAATTAACCTTGAAATGAAATGAAACATGAAAGGAATAATGAAAAAACAACAATATTTAACAACTCACCAAACCTCAATTGAAACCTTGGATTGTAGATTTACAAACTAGCATGAAGTAGCCTCAATGAATGTTGATCTTGATCATGAAACTTGATGTGAAACAATGCCTTTGATATGCTTGATTAGATCTTGAATTCTACATCTACATGTTAGCTCAACAAGATGCATGATACAATACATCTTTGACATGATGAAATGGATCTTGATTTCTGCAAGAATCTTCTACAAATATTCCCTTGTATGCCTTAGAAATTTCTCTTGAATGCTCTTGAAGTGCTCTTGTGAAAGTACTCTTGATCTCATTAAGATTTCTTAGATTCTTAGTTATGAAACATAGTGAAATGACCTTATATTTATACATATCTTATCATTAATTCTTGAAATTCAAATATCACAAGTTGATATTGAATAACAGATTTCAAATCATTAAAATACCACCAAAAACATATCCCAAGGGGGGGTCCTAGGTCTGAGTGAGGACCCATTTTCCATGTGGTGAATGGGTCCTAGGCCACTTACCTAGGACATAGTTCGGGCAATGTGAAATGATATGTAAAAATAGGGTCCTAGGACCTAGTGAGGACCCAATCGCCATGTGGTGAATGAGTCCTAGGTCACCTACCTAGGACACACACCTTCTAAAATTAAGTGTTGTGTAATAGAATTTATGAATGTCTGGTTTAATCCCTCAAAATTTGTAATTAATTTGGCTTGGATTTGAATTAAAATAGAAAATTAAGGAAAATTAACCTCAATTAATTAATAAATCCCTAGATTAATGTGAAAGTGTAAAGGTACACCTTACAACACCATAAATAAGGCCCAATTAAGTCCATTTAGTTTAAAAAGGCCCTAAACTTAATGTGAACATGTAAAACACATTACAACATTAAACCAAGGCAACGTTAGGCTCATTTTAATATTAACTATTCCCAAATTAAGTCAAAAAGGGATACTTTTTCTGTTAATACATTTTTCCCCCACTTTAGTGAGAGTATGAACCCATGTCAAACTCACACTAAAGTATACATTCAAGACACTCATTGTATGCAACAATGACAAAGATACACAATCATACAACATCAAAGACCAAGAATATCAAGCCTAGATTATCCAACATGATGTGGAACAAATCTAAGCTATCAATTTTTGTTTTATCGCATGCTCACTCTGGGGTAGTGGAACCTTAGGCTGTCCACTAGGTGAGTATCCCAATAGGATGGCAAAGGAGAGAATTATATTAAGCTCCCATACCATATCAAATTTATCCTCTTGACAACTTCAATAAGGCACCACAATGCTAGTCGAGGCTCCACAAGAAAGCAAGGTGTGTTATGCTAGGTGGCCTTGAATTTATGGTTTTGAGCTCCATAGGGCTTAACAAGTTGTGTTATGCCAAAAACCTATGAACAAGTCAAGGCTCCATTGACAAGCAAGGTGTGTTATGCTTAGTGGCCTTGAATTTAGGGTTCGAGCTTCACAAGGTTAGCAAGATGTGTTATGCCAAACACTTATGAACAATAATTCTAGTAAAAGGCTCTTGTTCAAATGGATTTTGCTTCATTCATGTAAGGTATTCTTCTTAGGGAAAATTGTTCCTAATGTCTTCAAGAGAGGACAAGTCAAGAGTAAAAGATTTAAAACTTAGGGAATGCAATGTGTCACATCACCACTAAGAGGAAAGTTATGCACTAAGAAATCTCACACTCTTGGAGGACATCAAAACCAATGACACCACCAAGAAAATGGAGCATCACAAGAAAAAATAAAATCACACTATGAAACATGAAAAATGTCAAAAGATATTATCAATGTATGCCCCCACTTTAAAGCAGTTGCTAACACCATTGCTATGAGCAATTGCTTTAAAGTAGCCAATGTTCACTCGTAAGACATGATAGCTTCCTCAAAAATCCCTATGTCAAGTCATATGTTTCCAAAATAAAGCTTCATCATGCAAAAGGAGGGAGGGTTTTTCCCCAAAAATACATAAGGGATCTATGGATTCAGGGTCAACATATTTTTACTGTACAACATTGTTATAGAGCTCAAAAATGACATCATTCCCAAAATACTCATAGAATTGGAAGAATGGCACATAGAAAGCGGAAACAAAGAAAAATCCTTCTAAGTCAACATGGAAGAGACCTAAATGTCTTGACACCTTGTGTCATCCCCAAAAGGAGAACACAAGACAAACAAAAAAGATAAAATTTTTATGACATATAGAAGAATGTAGGTACGTACAGAGGAATTCACATGAAGAGAGAGATATACATCAAATGAAACAACACAGGGGATCACATTATGTACACGCAATCACATAAATAAAAATGCAAAAGAAAACAAAGTAAAAGACTAGTAAGGCACATATGAGTCAACCTACAATAGGTTGTCTACATCCCAATCTTGTTCAGTATGTATGGAAAGTAGACAACTAGCCAAGGGGAAAACGACAAGTGCTGAACTAGGGGAAGCACCAAGTTCAACACTCTTGTTAGGAGAATTTTCATTTAAGCTCATAGAAGAGGAGAACAATGAATTCAACTCATTATGAACTTGTTCATCAATCTTTACAATATTAATGTTATCATCTAAATTAATCACAACAGGAGGTCGAGTGATAATTCCTCTAGAAGGTTCCTTTTTACGTTGCAACGAGGGTATAGAGTCATCATGCATTGCTTCAGGAAAGTTCAGATTTTGATTTTCTATGTTTCTCTTTTCTTCTTTAGTTTGTAACATACATGCAATAGCACGATGTCTACACCTACACTCTCTACCATTTCAGTTTCATTTCAATTTGTTATCAATCTGTATTTGTGTAGGAGCAGGTTTGTCAGCCATAGGTTTCTTATCTCCCCTTAGGGGGGGAATGAAAGGAACCATAGGAGGTTGTTCAACCACTTCCTCTTTAGCTTTGTAAACTTTTTTGACTTTAGGAGGCACAACAAGATTTTTTTGGCTATCTTGTGTTCTCTTATAGGAACTAGTAGTAGGATTTTACATACGTTGCTCTTGGATATTTGGAAGGGATTTTGGTTCAATCATTTGTTCATCAAGGATAGGTTGCTCAATCACGAGTGGAGGCATGTTTCTAAGGGATAATTATACTATTCACTTTTCCTTAAAATTTTGATATGCTTTGAAAAATTAGTCCTCATGAGTTCTAATAGGTACAATAGGCTCAAGCCAAAAGAAATCCAATAAAAAGTTCCAACGGGAAACCACAAGATTAAAGTCATGCTATGGTGTATAGTAAATATTTCATTTCCAAAGGGAAACTTCAAACATTTATTCACAACCAATGGGATGCCACTCATGGAGAGAAGCCATGGATAGCCTAAATTCACATGAAATTGGTCCAATGACAGGATGATGGTGAATGAGACATTTAATGTTTTTTTGGTCCAACTTTTAGAGGGAGATTTATTGAGCCCATCATAGGACAAGAAAAAACATTATACATTTTGATCCATGCTTTCAGTTTTTCAAATGTATCTTGATATAGTTCATGAAAAAATAGGAATTCTTTTGTGATCGCATTCTCCACATAGACATGATCAATTAATATCCCATTAGTAGGCTTGTCATTGATTCTTCCAGCTATGTAAAGAGGACCATCAGGTGCATACTTGATTATGTATTTTTGTGAGAAAGAAATATCAAGGGGCATTTTGGTTGAGACCTTATGAGGTTTAGCTTCGATAAACGACACCACTTTAACTGCTTCATCCATATTTTCATCTTTTATGTTTTCATCATTTGTGTCAACATTCAACACATCATTCTTTTTTTCACTAGCTTTGACAAATGAAATAGTATGTTTTGGCATGGGATTTGTAAATTTTTGTAAATTTTTGTTGGGAGGAGCTATAGACTTATTACCTTGATCATTTAAACGTCTAATTAGAAGATGATTAGAATCAACGAGGTCTTGTACAAGATGTTTAAGAAACTTACAATATTTCGTATCATGCCCATTTTTTTTGGTGGTAATGGCAATAAGAATTTGGTATATAGTTTGAGGGTAATGGTTTATTAGGATCAAGAGCTCTGACAAGGGGTTGAGAAAGCATATATTTTCCATGAGATGTAGCATGATATTATGAAGGTTATCAGGTAGAGGGGTAAATTTTATATTCCTATCCCCAAAAGAAAAAGGATTTTTCATCTTTATGGAAGCCACTTGGTTATCAACTTATTGATTTGGTTGAAGGGAATTAAGTTGTAAAAAGCCCCTATTTTTTTTCTTGAAAGGTTGGTAACTATTTTGAGATGTGGATTCATAATTTTTAGGACGACTAGGAGGATTTTTCACATCACAACCATAAGCCAAATTCTGATAATCATGAAGGGTTGTACATAATTGTGTAAAGGATGGGAATTTAACCTATCAAGTTTGGTTTGGATTTTTCTTTGTAAATTGGCAATAAACATTCGTTGGAGGTTGGCATCAAGAATATTAATGTTTATTTGTGAATAAAGAATTTGGTATCTTGTTATGAAATCAGTAACCTTTTCATCATCTTTTTGCTTACATGTGATTAAATCAGCTAGGGTCATCTTGGGACCCATGTGAATGTGGAAGTGGTTGGAAAAGGCATCAATAAGCACATTGAATGAGTTTATTGAATTGTTTGGTAAAGATCAAAACCACTCTAAAGAAGTATCCTTTAATGACCTAGGGAATAGTTTAGCCAAGAGATTATCTTCAAAGATGAAATCACTACATAGGGTTGTATATGAGGAAACATGGCTAATATAATCTCCTTTACCACCATATTTTTCAAATCTAGGAACCTCTATACCTTGTGGCATTTTTTTTCTCAATATATCTAGGGATAATAGGTTGGTTTTGATGTATTGTGAAGGTTGACCATTGTTTTTTTGATTTATGGTGGCAATTTTTTGTTGAATGACTAACATGTTTTGCATAAGTGTGTTGATGATGGAGTCATTGTTGTTCTTATAAGGTGGGGGGAATAATGTGGAGTGGATTATGTATGTGGATGGAAAGTGAATTGAAAATTTGTGAGGGAGGATGGTTGAGGAGATATGGTGTTTGAATGCATAAAGCTAGAAGGATTTTCTATGGAAATAACTAAGTGTTGACATTGCTAGTAGGCTAGATGGTTTTGGTGACTCGAGTAATAGTGTATGTAGGAATGGAAATGGGAATTGTAGGAGGAATTAAAGTTCCACCTTGGATTTGGGTATACCCAAAAGCTTGAGTACAACTAGTCATGGTAGGGATGGTGTTGTTAACATCATGCACATTGGTTGTAGGTAAGGAAATCATGGGAAATGAGGTATGCATGCTATGATCCATAAGGGATTGATTATCAACACTATTGGAAAGAGAGTTAGAAAACCCAAGATCCATGGTGAATGGTGTATCATGGGATGACATGAGTCTCAAAATACATCTCATAACAATATTTCTAATAGGATACCAAGTTGTAAAGCTCATGCAAGATTTCACAAAATTATTGTACAAACCGAAAATGGAAAGAGGGTAAAGTGCTAATAGGATCTGCTTTACCACCATATTTTTAAAACATAGGAACCTTTACACCTTGTGGAATTTTTGTTCTCAATATCTCTAGGGATAACAGGTTGGTTTTGATTTATTGTGAAGGTTGGCCATTGTTGTTTTGATTTATGGTGGCGATTTGTTGTTGAATGGCTGACATGTTTTGCAAAAGTTTGTTGATGATGGTGCCATTGTTGTTATTATAAGGTGGGGGGGAATAAGGTCGAGTGGTGTATGTATGTGGAGGGAAAGTGAATTTAAAATTTGTGAGGGAGGATGGTTGAGGAGATATGGTGTTTGAATGCACAAAGCTAGAAGGATTCCCTGTGGAAATGCCTAAGGAAGTGTTGACATTGCTAGTAGGCTAGATGGTTTTGGTGACTTGAGTACTAGTGTATGTAGGAATGGAAATGGGAATTGTAGGAGGAATTGAAGTTCCACCTTGGCTTTGGGTATACCCCAAAGCTTGAGTACAACTAATCATGGTAGGGATGGTGTTCTTAACATCATGCACATTGGTTGTAGGAAAGGAAATCATGGGAAATGAGGTATGCATGCTATGATCCATAGGGGGTTGATTATCAACACTATTGGAAAGAGAGTTAGAAAACCCAAGATCCATGGTGAATGATGTATTGTGGGATGACATGAGTCTCTAAATACATCTCACAATAGTATTGCTAATAGGACACCAAGTTGTAAAGCTCATGCAAGATTTCACAAACTTACTGTACAAACCACAAATGGAAAGAGGGTAAAGTGCAATGCAATGACCTAGAATGCAATGTGTAAATGCAATTTTCAGATTCTAAACAAGGTAATTTTTTTATTACACTATTTGAAAATATAAAAATGAAGTCTTGTAAATGCAATTTTCAAATCACACAATGCACTAAATTTACCAAATTAAGCTAGATGATCAAATTAATGAAACAAAACTTCTACAAATAGTAACAAAAATATGAAAGCAACAAATAGAATGTAAAATTGAATATTTTAATGTCCAAAAATTTAGATTATGACTTGATTAGGGATTCATTCACACTATGGAAAATGGGTCTTGGATTAGGATTTTAAAAATGATTTTGACAGATTTTTAGGTGTTTTCTAGTGGTTTTCAGATTCTAATTTGTTATAGTAAGTTTCAATTTCATTTTCTATAAAATTCAATGTGAAATGTAAGTGGAAAATGTGACAAAATGATAACCTAGAACACCTAATTTGATATGGAATTTTGTTTCAATTTTTAAATGCAAGTTTATATGATGTAAATGATATGCAAGATAACTGATTTTTTTTTAATGTTTTTCAGATTTAAAGAATGAAAAAAATGCAATCCTAAAACCCTAGATGAAATGAAAAGTTGAATTCAAATTAGACACTCTAAATGAGACCTAATTCAATGCAAATGAATACAAGATCTAAATCTAGGATGAAAGGGACTCCAAAAATAAAAAAAATAACAATGCTCAAAAGGTCATATTCACCAAAATGAAAAGAAGGAAAATAGGGTGATCCAAAATGGAAGCATGTGATGCACCCATTTCTCCTAGTTTCATTCCATATGTGTGCTATAATATGCAAATAAGAATTAGAAATCAAACCTAACTAATATAGCAGTCAAAAGGAAGGTTTTAAGAGGGTTAAATGTTATGTACCTTTCACCAAAGTTTCTTTTTCAAACCTCACTGAGGACTCATTCGCCCTTTGGTGAATGGGTCCTAGCTAAGGCTCTGGAAAATCAATTTATGGGTTCTATTCCTCTCAGTCTACAATCCCAGATTCTAGTTGGGAACTGTTAGAAAGCTCAAAATAAATTGTGTAGCTTAGTTTCTATGATTTAACAACTTTCTTTGCAACTTTGACAAATTTTTAACTTTCTCCAATTTTTCTTTCCAATAGATCTTCAACCTAAAACTTGGAATCACACATCAAGGAGGAGGAAAATGTTTTTTATTAGGGAATAGGTGTTTTCCTTGGTCAAACCCCATTTTGGTAATTAAACCTTGAACTGAAATGAAACATGAAAGAAATGATGAATGAAAAATAACATGTAACAAACAAACTTCAATTGAAACCTTGGATTGTAGATTTGCAAACTAACATGAAGTGGCCTCAATGAATGTAGATCTTGATCATGAAACTTGATGTGAAACAATGCCTTTAATATGCTTGATTAGGTCTTGAATTCTACATCAACACATTAGCTCAACAAAATGCATGATGCAATACATCCTTGACATGACGAAATGGATCTTGATTGTTGCAATAATATTCTACAAATCTTCCCTTCAATGCCTTAGAAATTTCTCTTGAATGCTCTTGAAGTGCTTTTGTGAAAGTACTCTTGATCTCATTAAGATTGCTTAGATTCTTAGTTATGAAAAATAGTGAAATGACCTTATATTTATACATATCTTATCATTAACTTTTGAAATTCAAATATCACAAGTTGACATTGAATCATGGATACCTCCAAAAAAATATCCCAAGGGGGGTCCTAGGTCTAAGTCAGGACCCATTTGCCATGTGGAAAATGGGTCCTAGGCCACTTACCTAGGACACATTTCGGGCAATGTGAAATGTTATGTAATAGGGTACTACCTAACCTAGTGAGGAACCATTTTCCATGTGGCGAATGGGTCCTAGGTCACCTACCTAAGACACACCTTCCAAAATTAATTATTGTGTAATGGCATTTATGAATGTTGGGTTTTATCCCTTCACATTTGTAATTAATTAGGCTTGGATTTAAATTAAACAAGAAAATTAAGGTAAATTAACCTTAGTTAATTAATAAATCCCTAGATTAATGTGAACGTGTAAAGGTACACCTTACAATACCCTAAATAAGGTACAATTAAGTCCATTTAGTTTAAAAGGGCCCTAAACTTAATTTGAATATGTAAAACACATTACAACATTAAATCATGGCAAAATTAGGCTCATTTTAATATTATTTTTTCCCAAATTAAGTGAAAAAGGGATAGTTTTTTCGTTAATACATATTTTTTTTCCATAGGATCTTGAATCTAGGGGCTAGCACATCCCCTAGATTTGATGTCATCCTATCTCTTCAATGTTTTGATAATTGAACTCCTCTTGGATTTTTCATACTTTAATGTGAGATTGAGCATAAGTTCATACTCTCACTAAAGTGGGGGCTAAATGTGGTGTCAAAAATTGTCACCCATGACAATTCCACACTAGGTTAAGCTCCCCTCTATGCACTTGGACCTAATTATGCATTTAATTTCCCTTTTTATAAATACCTTCAGAAAAAAATTTATAATTGAAATAAAACAAGAATTTAATATTTACCCCCAATGTTTAAGTCCCCAAAAAGGATGGGTTTGGACTAGGGCACCCAACACTTTTTTCCAACACTTTTTTGGCTCCAATTTGAATATGTCGATATCAATATTTTATTATTTGAAATTCCAATTTCATTTTTTGGTTATCAACATTTGATTTTTGGAAAATTAGAAAAAATTCATATAAATACAAGTTATTTTCACCATTTTCATCGGTAGCAATTTGAAAATTAAAACAAGAGCATAATTGAGCATACAAAAAGAAATCAAGAGTAGAATCATTAGTATTATTGCAACATCTATTCATGTCAAGCATCATGTCAATCATTTATCATATTTTTATGTAAGTTTGTTCATGTTTTATGGTCATTTGTTTTGTTAGTACTAACACTTGTAGGATTGAATAGTGAAGAATCAAATTCTAATTGAATGTGATGAGTACATGAATTCATTTCATCAAGGAATGTATATTTGAGTGGTGAGTTACAAAATTAGTCAATTCATTACTTATTTATCATTTAACCTTTGCTTGACTGAGGGTAAGCTCTTTTTTTATATCATCACAACCATTATGGAGGTAGAAATGCCAAAATGGGGTTTGACTTAGGCAAGCCCCTAAATGACACAACCCTTCCCCCTCTTTCATGTGTGAAATTTTTCATATTTGAAGCTAATTGGAGGAAGGTAAAGCCTAATTACCCATTCATGCTTTCAATTCCTACAAGTTTCCAAGCCACAAAAATTGGATTTTCTCAATAATAGATGAAATTACTTCATTGACATCAGAAGAAAAGGAGCTACAAACCAGAGACTTCAAACTTGTGTTTTTGTAA